>JAVJAQ010003698.1:0-209772 GCA_032362365.1 Zygogramma bicolorata | reverse complement strand
TCGAAAAATATTATGAAACGTAATAAACATAGCTTTGTTTAGAAAACCATTCATTTAATTCTTATCTTCAAGAAATATAATGAATCATAAAGAAGAACAAAAAAATTTTTTTTTAATTTTTTCCCGAAACAATCATATTTTATATTCTTTACTATTTGGGTGGTGAATATCAATTTTGTGTTCACAATCAATTTAATCTATTAATGAAAAATTCGTTAAAAACAATTTTGTGTCAAATTTTTTTGTCAAATAGGAAATCAGTTCTCAAAAACGAGCGTATACGTCAGAATGCCGAAGAATTTTTTTTTTCATATTTTACACAACATAAAATTTCGAATTGTAGGCTTGTTTTTGGGATATGATTTATTAAAAAAAAGAACAGATTTTTTTTATTTTTTTTTTCATCAATAGATCAGATGAAATGTGAACCAAAAATTGATTGATTGATTCATTACCCAATTTGTAAAGAATTTTGTGAAATTCTTAAGCAAAAAATGATTTTCAAGGAATTTTTCTCTTTGTGATAAATCATTATATTTCTTGACGAATGGAATGACAAAAACATGTTTTTCTAAACAAAATTATCTCAATTCTTACATATTTGTCGAACGAGTAATACCGCAAGTTTGGAAGTTACGTAATTGCGTTAGATTTTTGAATGGTAAGTCATTGTGAAGAAAAAATAAAAAAATGTTTAGTCTTCAATTGCGATTTTAAATTTTTTGCCTCCACGGAACCGCAGCTGATGTTCACGAGGCTTTATGTTCATACTCTCTGGTGTGTCCCACCAATTATCGTTTGAGAGGAAATCATCGACCAAATTCTGTCATTGTCTCCTGGTTTAAACCTTTGCGTCTCCAGCAAGTACTGCAGACGGTTCTGCGTCTTATATCAGAGAAGTAACGGGCAATTCTGATCATATTCCATTATCATATAGATTTACCAGATTTATGACGTTCAAAATCGGCATCGATTGAAGTGATCAGGCAGCGATCATGTGTGTAAACCAAAATAATGTATTTTGAAACAAATCGGAGACGAAGTTTCAATCTGAGTTTCATCATTCCTCATCGAAAGTGACGAGCGATCTGTTGTTTTCAATAATGGAAATCACTATTTTCGGTGTGTTTTGTTTCTTTCTGATTATAAACATTTGTGCGTATGAAGGTGAAGGGATTAGTATGTTTATAGACAGTAATAGGACAGGTACGTACCTTCTTCGAGGGACTGAGAATTTTTATGCTGATGTTCTTCGTTCATCCTCAAGTCGTTTTCATTTCACTACTTGTTACGTTGAGAGTCTGATTACAATTGTTTTATTGGGAATGATTCCTCTTTATGAAAGGCGCATGAAGATTATTGTTGTTTGCATATGTTGCTTTGATAATAAAATCGAAATAACTTTGAGATATGTTGGATTGAAAAAGGGAAAATAGATACGTACAGCGTATCCAATCCATCTTGGCACAGAACTAATAACGTATATGACCAGCAATCTCTGTGAAGTATAGTTACATTGAAAAACACTGATTATATATGTTCACTGTGTTGAAATTTATTCCTAGAAGGTGTTTTTTCCCTCGTCATGGCCTACACTACCAGTGTGCAACCGGAAAAGTATCTGAGTTTGTGCCAAGATGGATTGGATAAGCTGTACCAACGAATATTCATAATTATTGTTTGATGAATAATTGTTGCTCCGGGAACAAAATTGAAAACCGAATAGAAGAATGTTTTCTTTTTTTTCAGATACCCATTATTCTGTGACTATTGCGAAAAATACAGTATTTACTGGTTTCAGTACTACCACCGTTGCCTATTTAATAAATCAATCACACATTGTGTTCACTCTCTTGCATTTTTTATGGAATTGTGTTATTTTTTGTCGAGTGAAGGCCAATAATACAAGGTCAACTCCCAGTTTTGAAACAGGAACATCGAAAGGGCTCCCTGGAAAATTTGCCACAGAAACTAAATTTATTTATTCACCAATACAGGGGTTGCAAACAGATTGAACAATCCAAAACAGCACCCTCCATTTAATAAATCAGTTTAGTAGGTTGTCAACAAGAAGAGAAAAAATAAATACAACAAACAAAAAGTAAATCATGGAATAGGCAATAATAAATTCTGTTATACAATGTTGTGAAATCAATGAGTCTTTAGATCACTTACAAATGGTCGATGAAATATTTTTCAATTTTTGATTTGAAACACTTCAAATTAAGTTCGAAGTATGAATGAAATGAAAAGGAAAGACATAACTGGTAAAACTGTGCACATCCTCAACGATAGCAGACAAGTAGTATTAGCTTCGAAAAGACGCGAGACTAGCAATAGAATGACACTTTGTCCTGGTAGAAGCCTCCCGGAGTAATACTAGTTCTCTGAGTGTTTGATAATGGGTGATATCATACAGAGAGGTATTTGTATTGCAGTCTGGAAGGCTGACAATCTGAAACCATTGAAACCTGAACCTTTTATTGGCATTACGACACCAAGTAAACATCCTCCAACCTCTAGTAGAAAAGTGTTCGTTGTATATCCAAAACTCTTTTCATTTCATTGAAACACTCAAAACCTTCTACCTCCTACCAACAGACATTCTCGTAAGCTTCGATGTAGCATCTCTTTTCACGAATATTCCTTTAGCTGAAACCTTGAGTGTTTTGGAAACCAAGCATCAAATCTCTAGAGACAATCTCAACCTCATCAGCCATTGTATGTCCAGTACATACTTTCTATTTCAGTGCAAATTCTACAAACAAGTGGAAGGAGCTCCAATGGGTTTTCCCCTCTCCCCAGTTCTTGCAAATCACTACATGGTGGACTTCGAAACCAGAGCCATTGACACATCTGAACTCAAGCCCACTTGCTGGCTCAGATACGTTGATGACATCTTTGCCATTTGGCCTCATGGGTTTGAAACCCTACCAACATTCCCGACCCACCTTAACACCATTCACCCCAACATACAATTCACTATGGAAATAGAAAAGGACGACTCCCTTCCATTCTTGGATGTTCTCATCAGGAAGTTCAAAAATTCTTTTACTAACACCGTCTACCGCAAACCAACCCATACAAACCGGTACCTCAATGCCAAGTCTCATCATCACCCAGCACAATTGAATTCGGTTCTGAATTCTCTCATACATAGGTCCTTCAAACTCACCGATAACCACAATAGATCCAATGAAATGGAAAAGCTCAAATCCGCACTTAACCAAAACGATTTTACTGATTCCCGAATCCACAAGTCTATTAAATTCCAGCAAACCCGAGATCTTCACCCTAGACTCCCGAAGGACGAATCTGAACGACAAAAAGCTTTCCTTCCATATATATATTCATGGTGTTACTGATAAAATAAGTCGAATTCTGACACGACATGACATCAAAACCATTTTCACAGCTAACAACCAAATATCCACCTATCTTCGAACACCCAAAGACACAATCCCCAATGACACCCAAGGAATATATGAAATACCATGCTCTAACTGTCCCAGAACATACATCGGCCAGACCAACCGACAAGTGTCCTGTTGAGCATATGAACACGAACTAGCAGTCCGTAATTCTGACACAAACTCAGCATTATTCCAACATCATTTAGAAACAGGCCACAAAATAGATTTCAAAAACACCAAAACCGTTGCCACAGCCAAAACCCTCCAAACCAGAGTTTACTCAATAAACGCGACGATTCTCAAATACTCCCCAATACCTGGAAACCACTCTTGGTCTGACATACTTCTATTTACTCCGACTTGGGAACTAATCCGTTCAAACCTCCCATCAACAGTCCGATCCCTAATCCTGCCATAATTCCTAATGAACCCCTCAAATCCCACCAACCTTCAATCCTCGACCTCCAGTGAGGATAGCCAGCTAGTAAGACAACTCAGACCTAGACGCAAGGTCACTCAGTCTTGAAAATGGCTCCGAAATGGGAGCCGAAACGTAGACAAGAAAATCAGTCCAGAAGACGCGGATCAACCGAAAGTTCCATGGCATGCATATATAGATTATATATATATATATATATATATATATATATATATATATATATATATATATATATATATATATATGCAAGATGAATTTTTCTGGGTTTTTTATCCGTTAGGTATCTTCTGATTTGTTCGACGTTTCGAATTCCATTTTGAATTCATTCTCAAGAACTGTGAACTGTCCATACCGTCCTGGTCAATCACTTCCCTTACGAAGCAACCAAGCAAGAGCAAGCAAAGACTTCAATTGTCTGTTCTCCACGGAAACGTCGAACAAATCAGAAGATACCTAACGGATAAAAAACCCAGAAAAATTCATCTTGCATATCGAAGATCCGTGAAAACATCAATTTCTACATAATACCTGGATGGGCAGGATGCAGCCTTAATATCGGACCAAGTCGGATAATGACTGAGGAGAGTCATTATAAATACCAGTTTCCGTGGAGAACAGACAATTGAAGTCTTTGCTTGCTCTTGCTTGGTTGCTTCGTAAGGGGAGTGATTGACCAGGACGGTATGGACAGATATTCGTCTCACAGTTCTTGAAAATGAATTCAAAATGGAATTCGAAATGTCGAACAAATCAGAAGATACCTAACGGATAAAAAACCCAGAAAAATTCATCTTGCATATCGAAGATCCGTGAAAACATCAATTTCTACATATATATATATATATATATATATATATATATATATATATATATATATATATATATATATATATATATGACGAGAAGTGAAGCATTCCTAAGGAATGAAAAGGAAATCCAAGCACTCTTAGCTATCGATCCGACATGTTTTTTCCATGAGAGATTATTACTGATCGTATTTCCTAGTAACGAGCTACTTGACTTTGTAGAAAAAGTTTCTCCTGATATCTGAATATTAGATAAAGATATCATCTTTCATTGAGAAGAGACATGCCTGGGTTCCCATCATTGAATTTCACCAAGATTATGTTACTCCATTCTATTACTCTCGCCAAATCATCACTGATACTATTGTCGTTAATGCTCCTCTGGCTATGACTAGTATGAAGTGTACTGTCGTCCCCAAAACTATGATTGGTATTGGTACAAACTTCCGTTATTATCTTTACGAACTCAGTTGAGGTAGTATTGAACTCGCTGCCAGTGTTTTATCAAAGATACGCCGACTGTGAATGGAATTTAAGTTTTTATGCTGTCTCAAGTGACTTCGTATTGGTTATGACTCTATTAAAACCTATAATAAAAATTCATCAGATGAAAAATTCCATGTGAATCTATAAAATACGAATTAGAATTGAATCAAATAAAGCAATCAAATCCACATGAAAAAATTGAAATAGATTTTGGTCAGACAAACAAAACAAAATCACTTTTAGCAGGTATATCATACACTATTTCTTCTACAAATACCATTGAAAGTCCAAATTACGGTATCTTATTTTACATTAATTATTTGATAAAATAATAACCTCGAGATTATCAGTTTTGAATCCAATTTCATCCAATCTATTCATGAAACAAGTTGCCAAAGTAATCAAAAACAGAATTTGTTGATTTGTCTTTGTTGACAACTAACGTCAATGAATCACGAATTATTCTTTCTCGTTTCTTCGTTCTTCGATGGAAAGTGATCCAGAAAATAAATTTCTACCGCCGGAAATTGAAGAATATCAGTGGCAAGGAGGCCAATGAAAAAATGCTTCTTGCAAACTACAAAGGAAAGTCCAAAATATGGAAATCGTCAACGCTTTGGTCGGATTACTTCTACGTTGAAGTCGATGATGAACATAAATAATCTTGACAGAAGCAGATATTACAAGCTCATGGCTTTTTTGAAGCGAAAGGGTGAATGATATCGACCGAAAAAGTCAAAAGTATTGACAAGGGAACAAATCGACAAATTTCTCGCAGAAGCCCCGGATGAAATATATCTAACGCAGAAAGTTGCTGCGACTTTTGGTGTTTTTTGAGCCTGTCGTCGAGAGGAACTGTACCATTTGACATTGAATAATATCGAGGATTGTGGAACTTCACTAGTTGTGCATATAGCAGACACAAAAACTAATGTGCCACGCACATTTATTGTAAGTACAAGTGTAAGTGTAAAAAGTACATATCCCTTCGTCCAGTGGATATTATTCATTCGAGAGTTTTTTATAAAATGCATCAAGGATAAATGTGCCAGGACTCCAGTTGGAATCAACACATATGATAAGATGCCTGCCAAAATTGCTGAATTTCTAAATTTGCTTGATTCCCATCTTTATACTGGACATTGTTTCCGACGTTCCTCAGCAAGTTTGTTGGCGGACTCTGGTGCTAGTCTTACTACTATCAAAAGACACTGTGGATAGAATTTCAGTACAGTAGCAGAGGGTTATAAAGAAGACTCGCTACAAAGGAAACAGAACATTGCGGATCAAATTTTGTCCAAAACTTTGGCGGATAACATTGTTCTCTGCCCTGGTACAAGCTTCACCAAAATAAATTCTGTTACATCTACCAATGAGACTGGCCATGGAGTTTCATATCATAACTGTAGTTTCACTAATTGTACGTTTAATTGAATAAACACTTCATTTTGAATTATGTTTTTATATTTCCTCTACGAATGAATCACTTTTAGCACTAGTGCTAAAAATGATTCAGTTTTAACACCAGTGTCATAAAACGGCATTTTAGACACTGACAGCATGTGTCAAAATTATACTTTTACTCACGTTTGTAGTAAAGTATATTTATATTGTAGATGAACTGACAAATTTGCTATTTTTCAGATGACATGGAAAAAGGGACAGCGTCGAAGGTAGTTTATAGAAAGAGAGTCATAACCAAGAAACGTCACTTCAGTGTGAGTTCGACAATTCTACGTGATGATGATGATGAAATTATAAGCCCCGACGCACCACCGTATGGAGTGGTTGTGGATGCTCCTCCCAATAAACCTGCCCGAGAATGACCAACTATTTCCCTAGCAAACTGGACCGTCTAGCCTCATTGTGTAACAAATGAAACAGTGATGCGGTTAGCATCCAGACAGTACTTACGAAGTAATGCATCTAGTACAAATTTTTCCTGTGGTGGGAGCGAGTTGGTATTATGTTGAAGAATGTAGTTCAATTTTGAATGGAACTTTGAGAGATTGAAAAATAATTAGAGCACCATCTGCTGGACCTAGACGGTTTTGAAGCCAGTTCGAGATCAACGCATATTGAGATGACATTTCGATCAAGAAAACTAGCATATTTGGTTCCGAAGAGGATTTGGGTACCTACTTTTGATTTGTTTGAGCGAAAAGTATTTTGGTAAAAGGAAGAGAAGTGTAACCGAGATTGAACTTTCAGTTCTAACAGTTGGTAAAATGAAGTGTACAAATGAATGATATTTCAATATTATTCTTACGTGAGCTACACACTTCAAACCATTAAAGACGTGTTTTTGACAGAAAGACTGATATTCAACATTATCGATCAATAACAATCAACTTTTTCATGCATTTAATATACATATTTTTTCTTTTCGCACTGTACAAAAAAGTAACAAAATATAACATCCCACGCCACTACAATTGATTTTCTTGTGTTTCATAATCATATTTTCAAAAAATATCAATTCGAATGGATCAATGGAAGTGATTATGAATAATATACGTGCTGCTCCCGAGGAATGGCGTAGGGATTTAGTAACAAGTCCTAATTGCAGAAATACTTCGATCGAAGTTGATGACATTTGGTATATGATAAAGCACAATGCATAAAAGTCCCACAAAAGTTACAAAAGTGGATGGCGCTGTCGTCGCGCACGGTGCCAATTAGGCATTCCAGATAAGTCAAATGAAGAATTCGACGCTAAAACTGGTACGCCCCGAGTATTTTCCTATCTTTCATTAGTCAGTTTAATAAGATACACGAATTTTACACTGGTTTGAAAACGACTGATTTGTTCATTGTTTGTCCCCCAGACATCACGTGATCTGAAATGCCTAATAATCATTGATAGAACTAAAACATAATTCCCGCTAGAGTTTGGAGGCTATATCAAAACAAATGACCGTGCCTCGAATGTCGATATAACCTTCATGTTGATCATAGTCAATTCTGGAATAAATCGGCAAAAAGTACCAGTCCCCTGACTTATGAAAACGTGTTTTTTTCCGATTGCTTTTGATGCAAAGAATAAGGAACATATATACCCCCTTTTTTTCGAACTTTCAAGGAAAATAACTTTGGAACAAAGGGAGAGCACCACGTTTCGACTCACAATAATGATTAAAGAATCTTTACCACTATTTAATCAATGTTGTCTAACCTACCACAATCTGAAAAAATAAGAATTAATATTGAAATATATACAAGAGAAGCAGGGCAGATTTCTATTCTACCCCGAAAAGTTGCTGCGTCTATTGAAAAACAGTTCTTTCCGGATAGAGCAAGTCCAATTATCCAGAAAATTCCCATATAACTCAAATTTGCCTATCAAAAAAATTATATATATATATATATATATATATATATATAGGACGAACAACTAACAATATATATATGAAAATCGTCAACGTTACGGAAACTAAATCCGCTTCCGTTCTCAAAACTTATACGCAAACTCCTGTTCAAATGCTAAGATTTCTTGTTGGCAATCTTCGTAATTGACATTTGTCAAATATTTCATATCTGACATAACATCTTGTCCTTTAGGAGGGGCAGCCATCCGCGATCCTTATGAAGCGAACTCATAGAGATGCAATCTTCACTAGATAGAATGATGAAAGCAGATTACTTCTATTTTCGTTTCCTGCCATTGCTCTCTTTTGTCATAATTTTAGTGTTGTTCAATTTCACTGTGTGATCTCCATCAGCAGTAAGAATGTGTTCTGATAAATTAGAACCACCTATCTGTCTGTTCCTGATGTACATCTTGTGTTCACTCTTTCGCACTTCCAATGGTCGAGACGTTTCACCGATATATTTCTAACCGCACGAAGAAGGAATTTGATGAATACAATTTCTCGTGTTTACCGTTGTGTTATTTGGTTTGGTGTGTGTGAGTATTGACTAAAGCATTTGTGGTTTTGAATATTGTTCTAACATTATACCTGTTACCGATCCGTTTTATTTTTCAGATACGCAGGAGACATGAAGTATAATGTTTAATACAGGTTGTGTATTTTGTGTAGGTTGTATGTCTTCATCTTGGGCTTTGTTTGGATTATCAATCTCTGCCAAAGTTTTTTCTATGATTTTTTTGGATATACATTTTCTTTCAATACTGAATTTATAAAGTTCATCTCTTCAGAAAACTACGGAACAAATATTAATCACCACAAAATAATGACGTTCAAACAGTATTTATCAATGAATTTGATGAAAATTGAGAAATGAAACTTCTTATGTTTTTATACCATACATTCAATTGCGGCGATAGTGGAGTAGTTTTCTGATTGATAATGCGAAAATAATGTCCTGACACAACATCTGAATATAGTGAATTAATGATAAAAACTCACCCAGCCGAGTAAACTTCTTCTGTACTGCTCCAACCAACACAAGTCACAGGAGCTCGATGGGACGGTTTATCTGCTAGTGATATTTTGAATTTCATATTTTTGACAGAACTGGTATATATAAACGAAAACTGATGTTCCACAACTCGAATGGCAGAGATATTGCTTTGTTTGTATTCATGTTGCCTGGACGACCGCTATCGGTATCAGATGAATTAATTCACAGGATGAGGAGGGTGGTATGCTGGTTATGAGCACACAGATCAAAATTTTCATTGACAATGAATACCTACAGTTGTTAGTCCATATGACAATAACGTTTTTTTCACTAATTATAATCAGTTCAACAGGGTGTAACAACAACACGGTATAAATGTGGACTGGTGGTGAATATTAACAAATCTATCTCAAAATTCGATTGAAAATTTCGAATGCCAGTCTCAATTTTTCTACATAGGCAGATGACAACAAATACTCTTCCGGTTGATACCACGAAGGACATTGAGTTACATCAACCGGAACCGACAAAGTAGTCTTCGTGGAAGTATAGGCTGCTTATATTTGTTGTTATTTGAATTTCTCATTGAAGAGATCGGCCACTTTCTGTTTGGTTTCGGGCCTTTATGTCATCATCGGTGGAAGGATAGTTTTGGCACGGAAGTCGTTCGATTTTCCATAATGGAACAATCTGCAAGGTCTTGTCTTGTTGCAATATACTCATCTCGAATCTTGATTTCACTTCTTTTTTACTTTCTCTTCAATTATTTTGGATATTCTTCATTCTACTAGCTCCTTTGGATTCTTAACCTACCACATTCAGAAAAATAGGAATTAATATTGGAATCTATACAAGAGAAGAAGGTCAACGATAAGTATTGTGATAAATATTTGTTCTTGTACTTTTTTGACTGGCAAATTTGAGATATACGAAAAGTTGCTGACTAATGAACGTGTTCCATTCTGGAGGAACTACTTATCTTTTAATAATCTCAGCATCTTATCGGGGTAGATTGAAAATCTGCCGTTCCACACTTGCATAGATTCCAATATTAATTCCTATTTTTGCAGATTTTGGTAGGTTAAGAACCGAAAAAAATAGAAGAATGATTTCATCCACCACAAAATAATGATATTCAAACAATATTTCGCATATTTTTATATTCATTCTATCATTATTTCCGTTCAATTTCTGCTCATTCACATTACCTTTTCTGGTCATTTCCCTTTTCTTACTGTTTATTTTTGAATCAGTTTTTGACCCTTTAATTTTTTGGAATATTTTTTATTCTCATAGCTCTAAGGTCTGGGTATTTATTTCTATTTCTCTAACTTTCACATTTTGATATTTTCATTGTAAATGTGCATTTCAGTTTTTTTGTTTGTGTTTCGAATGTTATGAGTTTTAACAGCTTTCACAACTATGTTAATTTTCTCCTAATTACTCAACTTACGATTATCACTATACAGGGTGATTTTTAGGTGACTGCTTCAATATTTGAGCGTGTTTCAATGGAAAGAAGTTCACATGAACTTTTTTCCACATTCTTTGCTTCAAAAAAGTGAGATAGAAAAAAAATATTTTCCCTGATTATTCACCCTTTACCCTTATTATGATGAAACTATATGTGATTATAGTAATGAGTTTTCTGGTGAAATATTATTTGAACTTGGAGTTCTATACCTTTTTCCTCAGATACTATTATACTACCATTATGAAGAGGTACGGTTTCTAATTCTTCTAACCTATTGAAGACCAGTTGCACCGCTTCTACTTGAAAAAGTTTCAACTAAACTTGAATCAATCGCTAAGGAACAAGGATCTGATTCCTTTTCAAGGTAATGAATAATTTAATTAGAACTACCTAGAACTGCCTAGAACTACTTCAACTACTTCAACTTTCCATACTAAACAAAAGGACACCAGAAATTATGACATTTTCCATATACATTTCTGTCATACCAATTATGCTTTGAACAGTCCAATTCCTCGTCTCCTGAAGCTGGGAACCCAATATCATCATAACCTAGATTTATTCAATGTGTCGTCTCAAGCGTTCAAAAATCAGTTGAAAAGCCTGTAGCGTTTCCGGAGCTTTTCTTCACCTTATCGTTGTCTTGTATAATAGGTACCACACCTTTTGGGAATGTAGACCCTAGGCATAAGCAATCAATACTACTTTGTATTTCACTACTTGTTTAATATGTTTTTGTAAATTGGCTCTGCCGTTAATAAACAAATGAATAAATTACTGACAAATTGGTTAAGGCTTCCGCAGCCGAGGTTTTCAGTATCACTACTTTTGTTCGGGTTTGAAGGCCTTCGTATTTGGAATCACTTTCTGACGTTTGATAATTACGTTTTATTGATTGTCGTAATTACTGAAATCGGAGAAGTATCATCAGCATTAATTGCCGCACTACCTGCAGGCATGTTATTTTTGATCTTCTTGAAATGGTATTCCATATTCGGTTGAGGTTCACAGCTTCTTCCTTTCTGTTGAAATTATCCGTGTGTTTGTAGATCTCTATTGCCTCCCGTATCAGTCGACTACGGTATCCCTGGTTATGAGTTTCGCGTTTTCAAACAGAATCCTGTGATTTCCCTCACTGAGTGCGTGTTCCGCGTGTTCGGCTGACTTTTCAGTTTTCCCATTCTGCAGTTTCTTTCATGCTCTTCCAACCTAGTTCTCATAGATCTTTTGGTGGAACCGATGTATACCTTCCCACAGGTGCACGGTATGCAATAAACCCCTGCTGCTAATAGTGGGTCTCTTTTGTCTTTAGCCGACCTGAGGATTTGTTGTATCTTTCTGCTGGGTTTGAAAACCGTTTTCATGTTGTGTTTCCCCAAGAGTTTTTCAATTCGGTCTGTGACCCACAGAATATATGGTAGATAACCGTGTGCAACTATCTGAGCGTCCTCCCTGTTTTGAACCGCAGAACTCTTCAGTTACATGGCCCTATTTATCTCGGGTACACTGTATCCATTCGATCTCAAGGTCACTTGAAGATGTTCCAGCTCTTCCTCCAGATGCTCTGGTTCACATATTCTTCGAGCAGGTTCCGTTAGAGTAGATATGACTCCTCTCTTTTGGCTCGAATGGTGGATCGATAGTGCGTGCAGGTACCTATCCGTGTGTGTAGGTTTTCGGTATTCTCTGTGGGTTAGTCTGGCACCACGTCGTTTAATCAGAACATCTATGAATGCTATCCGCTGGTCTTGTTCAGTATCCATGGTGAACTTGACGCTGGGGTGTTGGGCGTTCAAGTGGTCTAGGAAAAGGCTTAGAGCGTCCCTTCCATGTCTCTAGATGACGAAGGTGTCATCCACGTACCACAAGGTCGACTTCAAATGAAAGGCGTCGATTGTTTTCTTTTCAAAACGTTCCTTGAAGAAGTTGGTTATTACTGGTTTGAAAACGCGAAACTCATTGCCCCCCAGCCAGGAATACCATAGTCGACTGATACGAGAGGCAATAGAGATCCACAAACACACGGATAATTTCAACAGAAAAGAAGAAACTGTGAACCTCAACCGAATATGGAATACCATTTTGAGAAGATCAAAAATAACATGCCCACAGGTAGTGCGGCAATTGATGCTGATGATACCTCTCCAAATGGAATACTAACGGCAATCAATATTAATAAAAATTCTCTGAATCCAGAAAAAGTAATTATCACTCCAGGCTACCTGAATCCACATGAATACGCTTTACGAAATCGTAATACCCAGTCAACGGAGTTTAACTCAAGATGTATGAGCCTTTGAAGAAGCTAGCCACTCACGCTAGAGATACGTCAGGAAGATCTTCCAAACAACGACGGCCTTCAAACCCGAACAAATGTAGTGATATTGAAATTAATTACTGATTTCAATGAAGTTTTGTATTTTTAAAAGGCATCTACAAAACTGTTGCAATTTGCTTTAGCTCGCAAAGGCAGACATCACAGATTAAAGAACATTCACTGAAAATAAATGGAGCAAATATTGAATGGGTTGAATCAACAAGAAATCTTGGTTTGATTATTGATGAAAATTTGAGTTTCCATGATCATGTACAACATATATTAAAGATAGCTCTCTTCGAATTGAAATTACTCTACAAATTCAAATATCAATTCTCAACAGATATGAAACTCAAACTTATAAAAACTCTCGTCTACCCTCACATAGACTATTGTGCTTCAGTATATTACTATTTTCTACCCGAATATAATCGACAAGAATTGCAACGCATTCAAAATGCTTGTATTCGTTTTGTCTGTTGCGTACCTTAGAGGGAGCACATAACTCATCACTTATTGGGTTTGAAAGAATTGAATATCAAGTCTAGAATGGAATATTTAATAACTTTATTACCATTCAAACTCGTGAAAAAACAAACACCCAAGTATTTGTTTGAGCTTATATTACGGCGTTCGGATATTCCTAATATCAATATAAATACTAGAACCAATAACTACAACATTCCATACCATGCAACATCTAAATATGAAAGATGCTTCTCTTATCAGGCACCATTAATTCTGAACAGAATGATTCCATTTCTGAATTCATCCTCTTATGAGCTGAAGGTACATCTGAAATCGCATTTGCTGAACAGTATGAGATAATGTCGTTTTTCTGCTGGGTGAGATAGTATATTGTGAATTTTTTTTGTTTTTTTCTTCTTTCCTGTACTGCTTATCATAAGAGTATGTACTTGATACTGTTAACTAGTCTATCATCAAGCAGGAGGGGTGGAAGATAGCTTCGGCTAACCCCTACCTTTTGTGTATAACTCATCTGTATAAATTATGCACAATAAATATATCATTATTATTATTTGGCAGGAAGAAATTCTACGATATGAATGGCGAAGAATCCTTCCACGAACATGAGTACAAACTCAAAAGTGCCCTAATGAAACATCGCCTCTGCTAACCGCTCCCAACTTTATTCCCAAGCTCCTTGCCGCGAGACCGGACCCTCTTAATCCCATTTAACACTTTCGTATCGGTCCCCGGACGGTCCCATCTGCGTTGTCTTATTTATACGACCGCGACCGAGACCGCCCCAGCGGAATTGTTTGGATAAGGGCTCGCCACCCCTTATTCCAGGTCCCGTTGGTCGGTTTCGGCTCGGTGTCGAATTTATCAAAATTACGATTAGGTTCGAGATACGCAAAGAGAAGTCTTGTCGAAAAGAATCGGGAGAAACATCTTGCGATGCGGTTAGATGGGTATTAATTTCTAGAACAGTTGGGCGATCCGAATAGATCTATAACTCGGAGATTTGATCATTTCATTGAATTATTCGCCTCACTGAAATTACATTTATCAACGGCTATAACACGAAACTGTTCTTTATAGAACAATGAGATACACGGTAGGTCTCAAATTTCGTGATGAAACAATGACTTCTTGTGTTACAGTTGTAGTATCAGGTCTCCCATGGAATGTCAAATTTCAAGCAATGACAGCTCTATTTTCTCATTGAATTTCATCCAAACGGAAAAATATTTTTTCTACAAACGTCAGTAAAAGTACAGTTTTTGACGAATGCTGTTAGTGTCTGAAATTCCATTTTATGACACGTGTTAAAAGTAAATCATTTTTAGCACTAGTGCTAGAAGTGATTTATTCGACTTTTTTGGTCGATATCCTTCACCCTTTCGCTTCGAAGAAGCCACAAGCTTTTATTATCTGCTTATGTCATGATTATTTATGTTCATCGACTTCAACATAGAGTAATTCGACCAGAGCGTTGACGATTTCCATATTTTGGATTACACAATGTACTCTGTTTTCTCATGTCGATACTTCCTGTCTCCTGACGAGTGAGCACTGAAGATGACGAAAGTCGAAAGCGCTTTGCAAAAAGAATATTTGAAATTAATTATACACTTCATAAAAAAGCCTTCGATTCCTGCATTTGAAATGTATCTGTGAATTTTGTAACCATTTCATAGGTATCACTATGGAAATATCACACGGATAACTGATGAATTCCTTCAACTTCTCAAGTTTTTTGACATTTTGAAGTGACGGAAATCAAATATGACACAAGATGATGCGTGCAGCATTCAGTGACAGCGAAAGTAAGGTCGAGCTTTGATCAATACTACTCTTCTCGTTTTCAACCAAGTGATATCTACTCTATTAACTCTTTTCTTACGATTGGTGATCTTTTTTTCTATATTTTTTGCGATCCCAAAAAAACTACCACCATCCATTGAATAACTATCAAAGGATTATACATTATACAGCGGCAAATTTTCATGATTTCATAGTAATATTCAGGAGAATAAAAGCGACCTTACATCAAGGCAGCATGTAGCTTGCAACAGTTTTGGGAAAGTTTCCAGTCATATAATAGTATATTATGCAACGATCGTGTAATGATGGTTATTAATACATGAGCATAAACCGGGATACGAAACGAGCCGAAGGTGAGTTTCGTATGGTTTATGCGAGTGTATTTATAACCATTACATGAGAGTTGCATACGCTATTTTATCTACACCCAATAAATAGTGAAGAACTATAAATATTATATTATTAGGTATTTATATTGAAAAAATCTACAATATCATAAGTTATGATATAACAACGGAAAATACAACAATGAGAAATGAAGAGAAGAAAAAAATTTGAAAAGAATCTCTGCCGAGGTCTGGAATTGAACCCGGACGTTTCTGATCACTGCCGGCGCGATTGACCGGGCGGCAGTGACAGCTTTTTTTGGGCCAATTTTTCACAGTCCGCTGTTGGAATGGGAAATAATCGAATCTGAAAAAAATCATAATCTGCAAAAAAATTACGCGCTGCGTGGTAGTTCATGGCTTACCAACCCAGAATTTGTTTTTGATGGAACACACTGTATACTTCCAAAGAGTATGCCTCATAAATTTTCTTCAATCAGAAAATGTGACTAATTTCAGTTCTAATTGGCGTACTGGGAAATGGTGGTTTTCATTACATTTTTGCCCAATACATTCGGGGAATTTGTAAATCACCCTGAATCATTTGAAACGGTATATCTTGATGTTTTTTCACTTCGATCGATATTTTCATGTGTAACAAATGTATAGCAGTCTGTAAAAAAAATTCCATCCTAATTTTTGTTGAACTTAATGAACGCAAATGATGGGTTTTACATGAAGTAAGTACCACGCAGCGTATACATTTTTTTGCGGATTACGATTTGCTTCATCCTCAATTGCTCGATCTATTATCAGAGGTTGTATTGGGCATCGCTAGAGGCATCACCCTGTAATATTCTGAGACCCAGTTGTCTTCCCCTTGGAAGTTGCAACTCTCACGCACCCTCTTGGTCAATCAGCTTCCTCATTGATTTAATACAGTGCGTTTCAACAAGGGTGTCAATCCGTATACTTCTGACAAGATGAAATATTATGCTAATACTGGAGCGTGTACTCTCGCACACCACGACCGTATATCAAAGCATATTGAAAATCGAAATTACATCGGATATCAGTTGTCAGGGCCCGTCAGTCGAGGGCCCGAATTCAATAAACATGCCCTTCTGGCATCTTCCTCTTCTTTCAATGGGCCACAAATGGGGCTATTGTGGGCGCCAGTTGTAATATCACGATAAAATGGATGGGATGATTTATCTTGTTGAGATTCTGTGGTGTTGACTGCCAAGGCGGTGTTTTTCAAGGTTTGTTCCACTTACGGAAGTGGTGAATATACGGTGAACATTTGTGAAAGGATCCTCAAAGTATTGCTCTGTATCGCCAAACCAACTGAATTTTTTCTATGAACTTTTTAGTTGAAGAGCACAGGGAAAGAAGGCGGTTCATCAATGACATTAAAACTCAATATTTTCACGCAATCATCCAGTCAAAAGCTGTGTCGTTTCATCGGTATATATTTTTCTATGTCTTGTTTTAATGTTTCAGTTTTCAGAAAATTTCGTTGCATTCTCACGAATTTATAAAATTGACATAGCAATAAGCACCTACTTGCTCTTTTGTAGACGAATGTCAAAAACGCCTAATAAAATCGTACTTCGAGCAGGTTTTTCAGTTGCAGGCTAAAGGATAATGAATCATGCTTCAGAAGAGCTTGTAGCATAATGTATAACTAAGCACAAAATTCGAGACCAAAACGCTTTCCTGCTTAGTTAACAATTTCAGTTGATTGTCAGAAAATATCAATTGTAATTCAGAATAGTTGAATATTATTCAGGAAGTATCAAATATTATTCAATCAAATGTAAATCATAAAAATCACTGAGGTGGGATGTAACTATTTCACAGATTTGCAATTTGTTTCCGGACGAATTTGTGGATTCAACTACTCGCCTTTCGGTATTCCAGATAGACATGTTCCAAATAATAACCCTCGGATGCTTTTGCAGAATATGTAGAAATCGCAAAGCATTTATCATCACAGAAAAACTTGCAGCTCAGCAGAAATCCATACAAGCTGTGGTATTTTCAAAATGAAAGTCAGTATCAATACTTTTACCATATACCACATCATCTGAAAAGCATTTGATATCTTATATTCTGAATTACAATTGACAAATCTGAATTACAGTAAATACAATTGCTATTGTCCCAATCTGAATTATTTCAATTCACGTATCTTAATCTCATCTAATAATTTCTGAATTTAAATTGAAAAAGATTCAGCATTCAGGATGGTTCATAAAAAAGTAAAGAGGTCGTTAGTTATCAAAGTGAAAATATATGGTATCCAATGTACCTACTACGTTCTTGGTATAGTCTCTATGATACAAGGCCACTTGAGACAGCATAAAAACTGAAATTCCATTTACAGTTGGCGTTTCTTTGATGAAACACTGGCGACGGATTATTGCTAATCCTATAAGCTGTGCTGTCTCAACTGAGTTCGTAAAGACTATATATTTATATTAGTATAACGTTTATACAACTTAGCCTGCTAGCTGCTAGTGATAATATCTTTAATAATTCAATTCAAAATTGGAATTCGGTGCAATTGGTTGGTTGGACATATATCATCTATCCAGTTCTCTTCTTGAAGCTGTTAATTTGGCTGGTTCCCCGAACAAAATTGAAAAATATTGTTTTCAAAAAAAGTTATGGAAATTCCCAGAACTTATATGAGCTTGTGATATTTCTTCTCGCCTATTGCTATCCTTTTCGACGACATATGTCTACAATTATAATAGTTCTCCATTTCCCAAAAATATTATGTAGGATTTGTTAGTGTCTAGAAACATTATTTAGTGAAAAAGACTTCAAAAAAGTATCATACAAGATACTTTTCAGTGGAAATAGAGATGCAGTACTCAACTTATAAATTCCGAAACGCACGTCGATTGCAAATATCAGTTTAGTGTTAGGGTAATTGATCTCTAAAAGAGTTTCAAAAATTGTAGTACTGAAAATTTTTTCTGCAAATCGCTGAAATTTGACACTCCAGACGAAATTTTTTGAAGAAAAAGCCAAGATTTCCTTAGTGTAAGGAAATAATATTTCCCTTGTAGTCTCGGTATTGTAGAGGTTAGCACGTTCGCCTTTCAAGCGGAGACCGGGGTTCAAATCCCCTCCAGGCCGCTGTGCTGGGTAATTGCACGTAAGGCCTCGTTAATCCAGTGCTCGCACATGTTTCGACTTCTGAGGGTTGACGTTCGTCAGCTGATTAACGGAACGAACAATTTCAGAACAATTACTGTTGTTAGTGTCCTACATAAATGATTGAAAACAGTTTTCGTTGTAATCGAAGTAACTTCCTAACTTGAAAGTGGTTGACAATGTTCCTTGCTGAATGGTAATGGTTTGGACTTCCACTTTCTATATTTTTTAACTCTATTGAAACCTGCTAAGAGTGGAAGGATTAAAATGCAAATCAAGTGAGAAAAATCAAATCAAAATCAAATTTTTGGTCAATAATGAAATTAGAGATTGATTGATCAAAGAAAATAATGTTGTTACAAAAAATTGAGATATCGAATATGGAATATTAATAAAAAAAAAATTAAATAACGAAATAAGTGATATAATATTGTGACGAGAAAATTGAGGTATCGAATATGAAATACTGGTCAAAAAATATAAATGAAGAAATTGAATGAAATATTATGAGAAAATGTTGAAACGAAGTTTCAAGTTGAGTTTACTCACAACGTTTCGATTGCTGGTATCCGCAATCGTCTTCGGGTCAGTCATCACCCGATACCAGCAATCGAAAAGTAGTGACTACACTCAACTTTAAACTTCGTTTCAACATTTTTTCATAATATTTCATTCAATTTATTCGTAGAATAATCGAAACGTAATAGCCATTCTTCAGTACAAATCCAAGAAAAATTCACTGAATTATCATCTTTACAATATACTACCACCAGAATTGAAATCATTAGGTATAAATTCATTCAAAGTAGGGATAAAGAACTTGCTTTTGACGCATTGCTTTTATTCCACTGAGGAGTACATTGGACATTTCAGACCTTGTAGGAAATAGATTCGTCTCGCCCAATTTTTCCATTTTCATGTTACCTGCTATGTTTTTTTGTTGTATCCATGTTTCGATAATGTTTCGATAATATTTTTACAAAGAGAAAAAATACAATATTTTTAAACTGTATGTGATGTATTATACCTATATATTTTTAGCAATTAATATTCTATCGTAGTGTCTCTTTTTTTTTATGACATGCTACAAACAAACATGTATTGTAATGTAGTCAAATAAATAAATATACCAAAGTACAAGAAAGAGAAATTATGGGGAGTAAACTGCACTTTTTCAAATATTCCCAAGTTGATATTGGAATTCATAACAGCTTTAAATGTATCCCCAAATTAATTCACCTCAATCATTAATCTTCATCGCAATATCGGCAAGTATTCACGTAATTGCCAATATCATTCGAGTTTATATGTACAAGGGTAGTAATTACCAGGAAACGCACAATAATACACTCAACCCCGTACTCTACAGAATCGTATTGCCAATAAACATTCATCTAGTACTCGTATATCTCGTGGTTATTACCATATGTGATAATGGAGAGGATGATTATATTGTGGATTATGGGGTTAATCGCTTGGCTTCCGTTTGATTCAATTGTTACACTTGAGGCATCGTATTTCTGTCGGTATTTGCTATTTTGTATTGAATAACGAACCCCTCAGGGTTGTTGATGATAGTTACGAATAGCGCCATCCAGCACTCGGAAATGTGTGACTGCGATGTTTACAAACAAATCACCTGCTCGCTGTTTTTTTTGCCAACAAAACAATTGTCCTTACATAAATAATATACAGTTGCCTGTTATATATTCATATATTTGGGTTTACTAAATCGCGGCACGTGCTTTGCTATATCATAGCTTCCTCAGACAGGAACATTAAACTAATTCTAACACTATTACTATAATTTATTTATGAATTTGGAATGTAATAGTAGTAGTGTAAGAATCAGTTTAATGTGCCTACTTGAAAAAGTTATTGTAAAGCGAAACACGTGTCGCGGTTTAGTAAACCCTTATATGTGAACATCTTACAGGCAACTGTATAGTAGCAGTATAGTATTTATTCATTTCAATTCTCTTCACATTTGTTAATCCTTTGCCGCCATATCGCCATAAGAACGACACAATTTCTACAAAAGAAAACGTTTATGTTCCAACTGTTTCAGTGCATCACATGATCTCAAATGATTCCGCTAGGGCACGGCCCAGCTCTTCAGGTTGACTGACAGTCATTCGATATCGCCGAGCGCGGTTAGTACTTGGATGGGTGACCTCATGCAGGAGAAGACCGCGTCGAAAGCCCGTACAACTGTAGCAAAATAGCATATCATAGCTCGCAGGCAATATATCAATGTGCACAAGATATATTGAGGATATGCCGTCCTTCGGAGGGGACGTAAAGCCGGCGGTCCCGAGTCTATTGAGTCTACCTCTGGTTGGAATATCAGAGGGTTCGGCAAAATTTCCGGTTGGGGGAAGTGTGCTCACCGGCGTCGGTGATTGGCCTTGGTAGCGGCCGACGTTAAATAAAGAAAAAAAAGATCCCGCTCTAGCCAAATTTGTCAAAAATATACTTCGAAAAGTCACCACACTCCATTGCATTTCGTTTTTATTTAAACCCATGAACGCTCTGTACTAAAACTCTCTGTAATAGAAATGCTGATAATTTCTCTACACTTCGACTTCTGCACTGAGCAATATCAAAGCTCTCTCCACTAAGCTAGAATCGCTTCCGTATATACTTGCTCCCACCTATGTATAGAATCGTCCAGTCAAATCTCGATGATCGAATTCTCCACGCGAATCACGAGTTCCTGGAAAATTACGTTCTCTCTTCGACCCCTCATATTATTTTGCGTTTACGAGCGACAGGGCCGGCGCTGGGAGATTTCGTAACAATATTTTCAACCAATTCAACCCGAACAAAAGATTCTCGTTTTAAGATTAATGTCACCGTTAATAGACCGTTCGGTAATCCTTTGACTCAATTCTACAGGGGTGTTCTACATACTTGGTATGCAAAATTATCTGAATTGATCCTTCTCTTCTCGCGCTCAGAGGATATGGTTATCCATGTCTACCTTCACATATTTTTATCCCGAGAAAACCATTCCTGAAAAACTCGTGTTTCAGTTACCAAAACACCTGAATTCACAATTCTAATTAGTTTTTCAATCCCCGAGATATTTCGTAACTATTATTCCGGTCAGTAGCAAGGTGAGTAGTAATTATTTCAATCAATTTGAAAGGTTATCCTCAATCATAATTTCCAACGTTTTCAAATTCTCTCGGAGTACCAAGGGTTGAATTCCTGGGAGATCTCGACAATTTGTGGGTTTCGTAATAACCGATATGCACATTTTATTACAAGAGATGTCGGTTCAAATTCCTTTATTGTTTTCAGAAGTGAGAATGAGGGGTTTCTCAATATGAATTATTTGTCAGGTAGATGGAGGGTATGAGAGGGTGCGCGTGAGTAATAATTGGCAGTGATAAGGATAAAAACTGTTGGTTTTTATCTGATAAAAGTCTTGAATTGAAAAACCGGTTGATATGATAATTTTGTACAATCTGCATCGCTGCACTTGCACGTTCATAAAAAGCCACTGCTATATTTTCGGTTATAATTGCACGAGTCCGAAGAACGACGGCTCTTCTACAAAATATAAAAATAACTGAATGCAATTTGTATAAGATTTTACGCTTGAATGCAGAATTATCTGTTCATTTTTATGCACGAATGTAATTCATTGTAGTATTTCACGAATAAAGAAATTCTCAAGGAAATGTTATTTTATATTCATTTATACTTTCCTCTATAGATTGTATGGAGCACTCTCCAAAATGCGAAATGTTTGTTTTCTATTTTTGAAGTCTATCTGACATTTATTTGTGTTGTTTACTGACGTCTAGCGATACGGTTTCAAATGCGTTGTTATGGTGACTTGATACAATGCAATTGAAGAGTAGACTTGAATGAGGGGCTACGTGCCAAAAAACAAAACTTTCAGCAGACTAAAAATAAACGATTCATTTGACCATTCATGAATAGAAATCGTTGTAATTTGAAAAAACTGTTTATTTGCAAACTTACAACTCATAGAAAGTAAGAAAAACAGATAAAAATAAAAAATGTTTTCTATACAAATAGGTAAAAGAAAATGAAAAAAATTGAAAAGGGATAAGCACCACTAGCATTTTTATAGTAGGTAAGTGCCAGCAACTACACTGTAAGTTTTTGGTAGAACCCTCGGTGCTTTGGTAAATGAATATTAGGAATCATATCGCGTAAATTTTGCTTTTCCCAATGACAATACATTCATAAAAGTCTCCTTACAAACGTTTACAACACTTCCTGGTCCGTCAGGCAGAGTATAATATACCGTACTCTGCCTTCTGCTTTCCCTTGGGTCAGTATATTGACCATGTCGTCTTCTCTCAACCCCTCCTACATGGATATGGGACATACAGAATGATTCTTGTGCGTTTAGATTCAAAGAATGGAGATTATTAAAAAGTTTCTTCTTTTCTTCACCTTCAATCTTTTTGCAAGCATCATTATAACATTTGCGTACCATCTAGAATGAAATATGTAAAATGAGTTCAACCTCTCGGTGTCTAAAATTAAACATACCTCAAGTTCAGGTTGCTTTTTTGCTGGAACACTTTTTCCTTCACTAGACGCATATTCTTCACCGGACACTTTAAGTTTTTGTTGCACCTTGAACTTGATTCCAGTTCCATTTTTTTAATACTATCATTGTTTTCGACATTCATTCTATTGTTTGAACTACGCAAAAATGCACAGACAAAATGCTTCTTAGAGAACGAACACTGCAAAATTGATGATGCAAGAAAAGAGTTTTATTCATTTGCTAAATAAAATAATACTAATGGCACTTTGCCTCTTCAATAGGAAACGACGATTGGGATTTACACAGGTGCGCCATCCACATCTGTGTTGCCGATTACGAGATGAAAATATTCGTTTGGAACTTGGCCCCTTCTAGGGGACATGATAGATGGCATTCAACACCTTTTTATATAGGTATATAAAATAAATTTCCCGTCAATGGCACTTAGCACCTTATTTACGTCTACTCTTCCGGTTATAATTACAAGAGTGCATTAAAATTACCAATTACCGATAATTTTGCAAGAAAGCGTGATATCTAAAAATTGCAAGTTTATTTTCATATTTTGGCGAAAGTACCCGAGTCCGAAGGACGAGGGCTTTTTTACAAAATATGAAAATAACCGAATGCAATTTGTATAAGATATCACGTTTGAATGCAAAATTATCTGATTATTTTTGTGCACGAATGTAATTCATTGGATATTTCACGAATAAAGGAATTTTCAAGGAAATGTTATGTTTTGTTCATTTATACTTTCCTCTATAGATTGTATTTCTATTTTTGAAGTCTATCTGATATTTATTTGAATTGTTTACTGACGTCTAGCGATACGGTTTCAATTGTGTTGTTATGGTGACTTGATACAATGCAATAACCGCTGCAAGTTTTCGATAATTGCATTGCTCTTATGGGACATTTTATATGTGAGGGAAATATTCGGATTGATACGCCGATCTTTCTCCAATCTCATTCAATGTTATATTGAATTTGAATTTTTTTACAAACAAATTTTTAAATACGACCCTAATAGATGATTATTCGAAAAAAAAAGTGTTTGTTCCACATAACCAGTCTCTGCTCTATTGAACGTTGACACCAAGGAATAAACTTCCACCTCAACAGCTCTCGAGAGAGTTGAATGCTTTTCGTGAATATCCCTGTATTTGGTAGGCACTCTCCATCGTCCCCAATTCTATAAATGTAATATCCCTCACTCCCATTCACAATGCTCCATGTAACAATACACTACAACTCATTAAGCTGCCAACAATGCCAAGGGGTAGCCTGGGGTGGTCAGGGGTGGGCTTAAGAACCTAGCCGGTGATAAGTGTATAAAACCTTGTTCCGGCAATTTAATAATGCTTCCGGAGTGTTCTCTAGATTCAATTTTCAGTTCTCACCGGATAGAAAATCGTGACGCACTTTCTAAATAATCAAGGAGGCATTTGGGAAGTATTGGGAGGAAGTGGAAAGTATTTCGTATTGTTCGTTTTTCGTTTAAAGTTAGTTGCGTTAGTTGTGTTTCTTTTGTTCTCACTGTGTGTGAAGCGGATTGGATGTAAAGGATATAACCGAATATTTCCCTCATATATAAAATGTCCCATAAGAGCAATGCAATTATCAAAAACTTACAGCGGTAATTGCATTGCATCTAAAATTTACAGCGGTAATTGCATTGTATCAAGTCACCATAACAACACATTTGAAACCGTATCGCTAGACGTCAGTGAACAACACAAATAAATGTAAGATAGACTTCAAAAATAGAAGAACATTTCGCGTTTAGGTGAACACTCCATACAATCTATAGAGGAGAGTATAAATGAACAAAAAATAACATTTCCTTGAGAATTTCTTTATTCGTGAAATATTTCAATGAAATTACATTCGTGCATACAAATGACCAGATAATTTTGCATTCAAGCGTGATATCTTATACAAATTGCATTCGTTCATTTTCATATTTTGTAAAAGAGCCCTCGTCCTTCGGACTCGGGCACTTTCGCCAAAATATGAAAATAAACTTGCAATTTTTAGATATCATGCTTTCTTGCAAAATTATCGGTAATTTTTATCCACTCGTGCAATTATAACCGAGCATTCACTGACTCCCCTATACACAATTAAAATCCAAATTAATATTACTACATTATTTAATTCAACATTCATCTTCATACGCTACTGTCAGCGGCTGATTGTGGTAATGGGCTTTTTTTTTTAAATGCCCTTGTTTTTTCAACTTAATGTCAGCGACTGTAATTTTTTTAAATACGTACAAAGTAACACGGAATTTCTTCCTAATTGTTTTTGCAAAACTTAGACGTCTATAAGTATCATTTTTCATTTTTATTGTAATGAAATCAAAAAATCTCCAACAAAATATTCACGAGGAAAAATTGATTGATTGATTATTTCATTATTTATATCTAATTTTTTATGAAAACAAATATTGAACAGAATAATAACGTTGAATCGATACATAACTCACTGAACTATGAAACTGAGACATAAACATATGGATTATTCTCCTGCCCAAATGTTGTTACACAGACTAGTAAAAACAAAAATTTCAGTTTCTTCTGAATGCCTAAAACCGGTAATTTCAGACTATCATGAAATTATGGGAAAACACTCAACAAGTTTAATGAAACAAAAAAATGTATTACGAAAAAATGCCAAGGATTTGAAAAAACTTGAAAAAATGATAGAATATTGATTCAGAAAGGAAAAAGGAACACTGAGGGATTGCTAAGTGATAGATCATATATTGTACAAGAAGAAAGAGGCGGTATATACAAAAGAAATAGGAAATTCCCAACTGAAACATCTATAATGTTTGATATAGACGCGGATCAGTCTAACTCTCTAATATATGATTTCGATGAGCTATTTTAATCTGAAGATACTGTTTGAAAATATGAATTTGCAACTGCACATAGAGCTATAACTTAGGAATCAAATATAGAAATGACCAAGTCAAATGATCTTGACAAATCTTCGTTTCCATCATCGCAGGCTGATGTTCCTAGTTAACGAATAAGAAGGATTCCAAAGTATTTGGATGACTACTACATTCAGGTTTCGAGACTAGTGTCGAAGATCAGATTTGGTTTGAACTTGTTGATTTTTTTCCTCGAGAGAAAACGTGTTGTATGTATTCATAACTATTTGTTACTTTGTATATCTTAGTTCGATTTTACTTCAGTTCATGAAGTATCCTTGGTGATAGAGCTAACGATACTTTTTGTTTGACGTATTTTGGATTATCAGAAATAAACTAAGAATTTCTATAAATTACAAAATATCCTATTTTATAAGTTGGATAAAATTGACGATTGAGAAACGATAACAAAAAAACACCCTACGCAACTTCATCAGATCTTTGGTAAGAAAGAGTTACGAAAATAACTATAACAACAGGTACACAAAGAATGAAAATATTGCATTGGTACATAACTATTATAGTATGAAAAGTAAACAATTGAAGTATTGAACAGAAAATTATGAAATGGTCCAAAAAGAGTCTGAATAAGAGGGTTTAGTTGCGTTAGGATATAGATGGTGGGATTGGACTCAATCTTTTTTTTATTGATTCATATGAATGATTTCTAATAATAATAAAAATAATAAACGTCTTTATTCGCCATTGTTACAATTGATGAAGAGGTGAAGTGTCACTTCACAGTGTTTTTCAACTTAACCTATGACCATGTAAAATAGATATTCAATGATTCTCAGTAAGCAAAAACAGAATAGGTACATAGTTTCGAAGGAAAAAAAATTAAAACATAATAATAAATGAATCAAATAAGGTAATCTCATTACAAAATATAATGACGTTGGATTTGAAATTATCTACATAATCATAAAAGGTAGATATAGTACTTTCTCTTAATATTTTGCCGAAATATAAGGAGGATATACAGGTTACAACCGCGGTGGTCACTCAGAAACACATGGACTCATAAAGGAATTCTTAAATTTTTTTCTTGAAGTTCAGTAATGAAAAATCCCTGAAACTTGGCGGTAATGAATTGTATTTAATTGTTGCATTATAAGTGAAACCACGCTTAAAAACTGCAGAAGAATGTTGTGGAACAACCAGAATGTGTCTGTTTTTTGTTGGAATATTATTTATATTTTCGAAACGTTTTAATTTCTTTCTTAGGTATGATGGAGTTCCCGTCTTGATGATTTTATGTACGAATGTGAGAAGATGTAGCTCACGTAATGATTTTAGAATTAACTTTTTCGTTTTCCTAAAGGCTGGTGTGATGTGTTCAAACTTTCTTATTCCAACAGCGAAACGTAAACATGAGTTCTGGATCCTTTGTATAGCTTGATCACGTTTTGTCAGCGCTGGACCGTAGATAAAGTCACAGTAGGCAAGTTTCGACATTACCAGACTCTCACACAAAAGAAGTTTCAAATCACGACTTAGAAGACTTCTGTTAGGGTACAGCGTTCTTAGTGTGGTATAAGATAATTTACATAGATGATTCACGTGCTTTGTATACCGCATTTCATTATCAATCCAGAGACCAAGGTTTTTTACTTCATTTACCATAGGCAATATTTCGTTGTTTATAGTGAATTGACTGTTTGATGTAACCTGATTCTTCCCTCCTTTTGGTCCAAATATCATAACTTTCGACTTGATGCATTCATCTTGAGATTATGAGCTGCTGAGATGTCAAATAATTGCTGTAAGTCATAATTGATTTTATTTACCATATATTGTAGAGCTCAAAAAAAGTTATGAAGCTAGTACAATTGAAATTTTCTGTTTTGCGAAATGAAGCTACTTTCCTGGTATCCTGGTGGTACAATCTCACACTGGCTTTGGTTCTGGTGCAGATGGTTTAAACCTCTCAGGCGCAACGCCATCCGGTAGATGAACCGAGACTCAAACTCCCACTACAACAAGTAGAGGAAAATGCAATCATTTCGAACATAAAAATTTTGATTCATGGAGGGTTGCAGCTTCCTGTGCAAGTAGACCGAAGGTGATTTTTGTTCGCGGCGGGTCATGAGTTACGGCTTTGCCGGCTTTGACTTTGGTCGTCCTCCAGCAGATGGCATTTTATCTCAGAGTTTAACAGCATCTGCATCAGATTCGAACTTCAAAATTCTGATTACTGGCTATGGTGAAAAGATTATTTTTTTTGAGGTGGCTCTTGTCGTAGGCAGCCCGTCGTTATCTCTCTCATTTGTTTGTATAACTTTCTTTGGGAGCATTTTGAAAAGCAACTTACTTCAGTCGCAATACTCCTGGCGGTAAATTTCCTACCTTGAAGTTGTTTTATTTAACGCCCTCTCTATGTGCTTTGTTTAGTTGGAGAGTTCATGCTTGTGAATTCAATTTCGACATGTCATAGGACAACCATCTGATTGATAAGTGGAAATTGCCCAGGCGAGAGGAAATCACCCTTCATATAACTGTCGTGTCGTGACAGAATATCATGGAAAAGGAGTGATTTCAGCGAGCTTTCGTTGAAGATTATAAATGTCCAGAGTTTTGCTTTAAAGGGATATTATCACGAATTAAGTTCTAGTTTCAAAGAGTTTAGAGAAGGAATTTTTGTATTGGATCTTCCGCGAGCTTGATCTAAAAAACCGGATTATTTTTTTCAGTTGCGGACCACCTCATGTTCATCAATATTTTTATGATTAATTATTATTAGAATCTTCATTGATCAATGTTTTGCTGAAGTAGGAATCTCTCGGAATAATAAATGAAGGGCTAAAGATCATGATGACAAAGCAAATGTTTTTCAGTGATCACATTCTGAAACTGAAAATGACGTTCTTCTTTATCTAATTTCCTCCAATCCTATTCAAATCATTCTAATAATACAACATTCACGTCAATAAAATTAACGACGACTTGGCAAAAATAATAGAATGGGGTAACATGAACTTGGTGGAATTTAATGCTAAGAAAACCCAGGTATGTCTCTTCTCGAATATTCAGATGTCAGGAATAACTGTTCCTACAAAATCAAATATCTCGATGCTAGAAAATACGATCAGTGATAATCTCTCATAGGAAAACCATGTAAGATTGATCGCTAAAGGTGCTTCCCAGAAACTTGGATTTCCATTTCGTGCGAAAAAAAACGTCACTTCTCGTCAGCTTCTAATGATCTACAAGGCTCAGATACGACCTGTCATGGAATACAGTTCTCATGTATGGAATGTCAAGAAAGACTCATAAAATCCCTTTACCCCACAAAATACCAGATAACAAATATTCAAATTGTGGTCGAGGTGAAATTCGTACAGTGATTCTCTCCCAAATTATTATTGCAAATCTTCCAACTGAATAATTTTTCATAAGAGAAATTGAATAATTTGTGGAAAAGGGGTAACATACCTTCTTGCAACCCATTTTCACAACATATCCCAGAATACATATAAACTTCTTTGCACCTATGATTCCAATGAAATAATTTATAAGAATTGAAATTTATTATTATTTTACACGAAAATATTAATATGGTACAATAACAATGATCAGATTCTCCACCGTATATCTCCCATTGGTAGAAAAAATTCCCACGTATACATGATTGTGTGAACTTGAGTATATCGTGGATTCAAAATTGATTCGACGAAAAATATTACAGTTTCCTGCACGATTCTCACTAACAATGGGTATACAAAACCGCGGCACGTGTTTCGCTGTACGATAGCTTTCTCAAGCTTGATATTAAGTTCAATTAATTTCAGAATTCGTTTGTTTGAAACTGGTATCCCAACGAACGACATTCAATATACGTGTTTATGTCTTTTTACTGCTACTGCGGAGCTTTGGGAATTCATTTTTCATCATTGATGAATATAATTCGAAACCATTCGAACATATCTATCTGTTAATTTTTCTGTTATTTTTGTTTATGTCGCTAAAATAAACATTTGTCTTTTTTCGAATGAATAAAGATAATAATAATATTTTATGGAAATGCACGGTGAAAAAATCCATCGGTGATTTTGAAATATCGATTAAAAAATTCATGCTAATTCAATGAGTACATCATCATCTCCGACTGTATCTCCTGGATGGATGTTTATGCACCTAATTTTTCCAGTAGTTTGTGCGACCATAGAATTTTGCATTTTCATTGCCTCTGTGAAAGAAAGAAAATGAAATTAGATATTCCTTGGAGTGCAATTCGTAAAAATCAGAAATTCACATTACCTATGACACATAATTCCTGCCCTTCTGCTACCATATCACCAACGTTACAAGAAACAGATTTCACCAATCCTGGCATAGGTGATCTCACTTGTTTGGAAACGTCGAATTTGAGTTTTTCTGGCATCAAATGAAGGTAATCGGCTGAGCGTTGAGAAAGGATGTACAGTTTATATACAGTACCATGGTATCTGGGGAAAGAAAAATAAAATCAACATTGAAAATTCTTGCTGAAAAGGGATATTCACAACAAAAATCATGCAAACATAATGAATATCGATTTAGGTCGTATACCTTGTTATAGCTGAAATATTAACCAATGACATTATGAAGACCAACAGTATTCTATATTGAAACATACAACATTAGTTTCGTGAGGAATTTAGGGACTATACAAAGAAGAATATTTGGTGTGAATTTCTTCTCTAGTCCGACCGCCAAGTGGCGGGTTTTGTATACTTTTCGAGGTCCCCTCGGTAACTAGGTATTATTTTATGTTTTTTGGGTAATCACGAATTTTTTGGTTACCAGGCCCATAACCTGTTAGTTAATTAGGAACAATTTGATTGCAAACTATTTTTCACTTTTCCTACACTTCCCATCAAGATAGGCCAAATTCGATCACACCAATCCATTCTACGGGTAAAATTACATGGAAAACAGTATATCAATTCCAAATCGATATAGTAATAGTTATTTTTATTTTGTTATATACAAATCACTACTATACTAATGACGCATACCGCATTATCTATCAACTAACAGGTTTTGGGCCTGATAACCTGAAAATTCGTGATCAGCGACCTAAACAACATAAAGTAATTGCAGGTTACCGTGGAGAACTCGAAAAATGTACGAAACCCCCCTGACAGACTACTCCTGAAGATGACATCTAAAATGCATGTCGGGTGCTACTGTTTTTGATTTAATGCAAGGGTACATAATATCTGTTCAAAGTTTGGTTGTGTGAGTTCTTCAACTTGCCACAGACTGGAATAAATCTACCACAAAGTTGCAAGACAAAGATAAAATAAATTTTTCACGTGTATTGAAAATCTTCGAATACCATTTGAATTGTTTACTCACATTATATGATAATATCCACTCGCATTTTTCGATAACAACTGGATAACGTTATCTTCATCATTCACCTTCATTACCAACAAAGGGGCAGCCAGATTTATAGTACTCTTGTCTATCCTGAATTCTTCACCATTGAATTTAACTATAAAGTGCCCGTCACTTTGTGTAACACTAAGTTTACACTTCTCATCCATCAATTCGATATAGAGGTTCCAAGAATCTAAAGTCTTCCCGTAAATCTTATGTTTGGGGGCGTTGAGAAAATTTTGGCTCCGCAGTTCGTTGGTTGCAAAAAGTGTAGAGGCCATGGCTAGGAGTTTGTGTTTTTCTTTCGTGTCCAACTGGAGACCTATGAAAAATGACAATATTGCTTCAAGAAGCCTACTAAGGCTTGATTAAGCTCTGAAGACTATTTTTGTTCGAAATATTCATGTTTCGTACCTAAACGTGTTTTTGTAATCTGTGTACTAACCTTTGAATCCATCTGGATAAACCTCGGGCAAATAATTGGTACTGATATCCCCCTTATTGAATCTCTCTTCTCTTAGAATATCTCTAAGAAGGGGTATGTTATTTGTGACTCCCCTTATCACATATGAATCCAAAGCTTTGATGCTTCTTTCAATAGCTTCCTTCCTGGTTTTTCCATGACAGACCAGTTTGCAGATCATTGGATCATAGAAAACGCTGATCTCACTACCCTCTTCGATGCCACTATCACATCTGACCCCCTCAATATTAGTGGGCTCAATGTATTTATAGAGTCTGCCTGAAAAATTCCCATTAAGAATGCTTATACTTTTTGTAGAGATCGATTACCCAAACACCAAACTGATACTATTTCATCCCCAGGAAAAGAAAATTGATACTGAATCTAAAACGATAATAACAGTGAATACATTGGTCAGACTCAAAAACCTATATGAACCTTCTTCAAGGAACACTATGCACTCATGAGATACGAAAGGGTAGATAGGTTCAGTATCAGCTCAGCATGTTCTGAACCATGACTAGAGAATTAGTGAGAGCATTCTGAGTCTGATTAGGGATGTACATGATAATATAACTTTGGTGTTAGGGTAATAATTGATCTCTACCAAATTTTAGAATGAAAGTTTCAATCTCATAGTTCGAGAGAATGCTAATAGTAATGTAACCGACTAGTATAATATAATTTAGGACTGATGCCAAACATTTGTACAACTATTTTATGGAAACAGTATTTACTCGGATGAAACTTCGAGATACATCAACTTTGATTTGTGATAAACGCTTTTTTCATCAATCAACAAACATGACATGTCCAAGAATAAAGAATCAAGTCTTTTACAGACCCACTAACGACATTCACATGTTCTATTTCATTCTTCTGTTAGGTTGTTCAGTAGATGAAAAATTGTTGAAATTGTTACTTTTCGTTTATCTTGAAATATTTATTATTTATATTCAATCTATTATCTTCTTGCTTTGGAAGTTTCTTGTCAATGAATAAATGAATGGAAAAAATAGGTATGAAGTTCTGCTGATGAAAAAATATAATGTAGAAAAAACGCTCCTATAAGAAATGTTTCGTAGTTTACATATGATCCTAATTTAAAATCAAAGTTATATGCCTTGAATCATTTCCGAATCAAAAATCTGAGAATGATATAAATTACGAAATATAAAACAGTATTGAGACTACAGAGATTCCTAGTTCTCAATGGAAATATACAAGTTGAAACAATTCATTTCTGAGCGATGGCACGAAGTTTGCAAAGTTTGCTAATTTAACGTCAAAGTTATATGCTTTTAATTATTACTGAATCAAAGATCTGGGAATAATTGAACTTACGAAATATAAAACAGTATTTAGATTTCAGAGATTCCTAGTCTCCAATGGGAATTTATTAGGTTGGGACAATATATTTTTGAGCCATGGCTCGAAGTTTGCTAAATTAGTGTACTATTCAGATTGTTCAATTATTTTTTCCGTCAATGATAAATTACTGACCTATACTAGGTAGTCCGAAATTTTTATAAGGATCCTCAGCGTACACCCTACTTTCAATGGCCCATCCGTTGATACCGATATCTTCTTGTTTTATATTCAGCTTGTGACCCTTGGCCACCCTGATCATCTGCTGAACCAAGTCCACTCCTGTGATGCACTCAGTAATCGGATGCTCTACTTGTAGTCTGGTGTTCATTTCGAGGAAATAGAAGTTTTGTTTTTCATCCACTAGGAACTCCACTGTTCCGGCTGAGGAGTAGCCGAGTTTCTTACAAAGAGATACTGCTTGTTCACCCATTGCTTTTCGCGTCTCTTCGTTCAGGAATACGCTGAAAAATATTACAGTTGGCATGCCATCCTTTGTGATATTTTATGATGAAAAGATTAAAAATTCATAGATATCGATAGATTGATTTTGAAACGCGAAAGTGTGCATGATAGGATCATATATTATTATACCGAAGCGTCAAACCCGATATCCAATAAAATATCGGGTCATAGAAAGTGACCGCAGTCATAAATGAAGGGTACAGGGGAAGAATGACAATAGTCCGTTCGGACGGAATTCAAGAAAATGGAAAATATAAGTTCAATTACTCGTTACAAACTGAAATTGAAAGAAAATAAGTCAAAAATAAAATTTTCATGTAAATAACATGTTTTTTATTCAATAATATGAACAAAATCAACATTCATTCATAACTTATGACGTAACAAAAAAATAATCATTTTGAGACATGGACACATGCCACTTTTCCCCGGTATCAGGCGTCTATTGGTGGGTCATCCACAAATTCGTCATCGCTTTCTTCAGGTTTTTCGGCAAATGTTAATTGTTGATAAAACACTCTGGCTTCTGCTCCCCAAGGAGTACAGTCAGATCTTGCAAATCTTTCCATTTGAGCTTTTTGACAGGAATTGGGCACTGATAAAGTTTTGTCAACACTTCCTCTTCATTTATCCGATTCTCTTTCTTTCTTTGGTTCTTCGTAAGTGATTTTTGCTCGAATTTAGAACTAGCATAAAGACCAAAATATGTGGTTTTGTGGAACACCAAGCGGGAATTTTCATTACAAAACTTTAGCATCCTGATAGACCGAGTCGGGAAAGGGCACTTCTTTGGATAAAGCGGCGATAAAAATGAACTCCAATTCTGAAAAACAAATTTTTTGCCACAGTCAATTACTTCGAATGGTGTAGGTTCAACCCGGCAATGAGGAACCGGAATTAAAAAAATGTTCTCTTTTTTTTTATTTTATCTGATAGAGCATGAAAATCTGTTCACAAAAATACCCTTTTGACCTCGATCCTTCCACTATTTTTTTTAAAAACCTCTACTATGTAACGAAGAATATCAAATGATGACGTCAGCATTTTCTCATTCATAAATGCTCTCCATCTCCTTCTAGTTACGATAAAATACTACGAAATACTATAAAATATTTAGATTTACTACGGTGAGTTGGCAATACGAGATTAATTTGACAGCAGCTAAATTCACATCATTCAAAGTTACAATGGCGTCTGATCGTTGGTTCAGAGTTTTTGAGGTTATGCTGTTGACAAAGGCGCCAGTTACGTAGTTAAACGGTTCTGTCCCCGCCATTTAGTGATTCATATTGGAAAAATTAGTTCATATTCGCTATTTCTATCATTCATTCGTTGGAAGCGGGTGTCTCCTATCTCTGAGCTGTTTCATTATTTGTGTAATGGCAATTATGGCTGTATACTTACGAAGTCTTTTCTATGATAATAGTTTGTACGTGACTCGCTGAGTTTAGTGAGTTTATTTGAAGTCCGACATTTAGTGAAATTATTTCCTATACAGTGCGATTAGTGTGTTTTTTGAAAAGATTGATGCTGTGACCATGTTCAGAATCATTTCAAAAAATCCAGATTTTGTGGGTCTAGAAATGAAGGGATAGAAGATCTTGAGGTAAGTTTCCTTGGTAATACTTCGGTCGCTATGAGCACCTTTTTTTCGAAATTTTTTTGTGGAACTTACGTAACTTGGTCTCCTCTACAATAAATGTAAATGAAAAAATCGGCGGTCTCTTATATTTTCGGAGATACAGGGCCTTTTTGGTGTAAAACTTCACAATTTTCCACATCAAATTTCTGTTGTTTGAACACACAAAATTCCTCCTTCTTCTGATCAAACACCACACACTCTCTTATTTACTCGTTTTTAACATTTTCAAGCATAAAAAACCATTAGTTTTCCAAAAAATGCAATTAATTTCAAACCATAACCAATTTGTTGTGATGTCATAGTGCAATGACAGTCGAAAGTGATGTATTTGCAGTGTTGCCGCTCTGTTTGTTATTGTTGAGAACTGAATGCATTAATGTTGACTTTTGGAGAAAGTTGGATTTTTTGAGAAAATAATGTTTTTTTCTGCTTGAAAATGTTGAAAACGAGTAAATGAGACAGTTTGTGGTGTTCGATCAGAAGAAGGACGAATTTTGTGTGTTCAAACAACAGAAATTTGATGTGGAAAATTGTGAAGTTTTACACCAAAAAAGCCCTGTATCTCCGAAAATATAAGAGACCGCCGATTATTTCATTTACATTTTTTGTAGAGGAGACCGAGTTACGTAAGTTCCACTAAAAAAAATTTCGAAAAAAAGGTGCTCATAGCGACCGAAGTATTACCGTTTCCTTTTCCAAATAATCAGTAACACTGTTTTATGCAGCAGTTTTTTGTTATAATAAATAGGTAATAAGCTATAAGAAGTTCAACATTCACTTTTCAAAGGGGAACGTTTATGCACTTGTCCTAAGAAAGTTGGATCATTTCTATTTCTCACCCTGGATTTATGCAGCAGTTTTAAGTAATAAGAGTTGGAAATTATAGACTTTTTTATGACAAGTGCATATAAACGTTCCCTTTCAAAAATGAAGGTTGAACTTCTTATAGCTTATTACTTATTTCTTATTACTTAAAACTGCACTTGTCATCACAAAGTTGGATAATTTCCATTTCTTATTACTTAAAACTGCACTCGTCATCACAAAGTTGGATAATTTCCATTTCTTATTACTTAAAGCTTATTACTTAAAACTTCATTAATAAATCTGGTGTTTTGTTCTACACTTAAAGCTTGCTATTGTACTTATTACTTAAATCTGCTGCCTAGTGTAGTGACTGAATCCAGTATTAAATTCACGTGAGAAAGAGTTACCATTAAAGTTCACTTTGAAGTGGATTTTGAAATATTGCTAGAAAGACAGTATTCATATATTTTTGGCACACTTGAAAACATTTTATTTTGCAAGGCATCGGAACGCATTAATCGGTATACATAACAGTATGATGTGATCAATTAGCCTCAATATTTTGACAAATAAACTTTGAATCTATTATCGTTGCCTATCACAAAATCTTAAACTCCTCGAATAATTTTTCTATATATTTTCACTAGGTACCTATAAAAATAAAATGATCAACTCCATTCTGAACTCCGTATTCTGATCGAGATTTTGAGGCCTGTTGCAGTTGACTATAACTCTGCTGAAATAAATAAATTACCTACCTATTGATAACTAGTTGTATGAATATAAGAAGGAAAATCATCCTTGAACAATTCGTTCAGGCCAGTCTCAAATTACCTACACTGTAGGTTTTGGCTGGCACCTGTCAGAAAACAACTACTCCCCTGGTTGATTTACTTCTATGAAGAAACCTGCGCTGGCACCGGTCGGATATAATCCAACGCCCTTCGTGGTATCAGCCAGGGGAGTAGTTGTTTTCTGACAGGTGCCAGCCAAAACCTACAGAGTAGGTAATTTGAGACTGGCCTGAACGAATTGTTCTAGGATGATTTGATTTATCGCCAGTCTTCAAGTGTGCCCAACGACTATGTCGAATTATAAGAAGGAAATCAATATGTGGTGAAAAACTGTCCTAATTGAATGATATATTGGAATAATTTTGTCAATATAGTAGGTACCTAACTACTAACGTCCAATGAATGTTGAATATTACAAAAAAAGTTATAAATTATGTATACAGAATTTGTTTGAATTATTCATAACAATATTGTAGGTCTGCACAAGAGAGTTATGGAGACAATGCTGTTGGTTTTGTTCAGCTGAAACATGATACTGTCAAACGTATCTCTACTGTCAAAGGAAAAATTACTCCTGAACATAACGTGAGGAATAAAGCATATTCAGTTGTAATGGAGTTCAACCAAGAAGAGAACCAGATTAATTTTGTCAAATGCAAAGACTGTGCTGCCCATTTAAGTGAGTTGAAGATAATCTGTGGTATGCAGTATACTTTGGGCTAGAAATAGAACTTGTATTTTTGATCTGTGTGTGATCAGTTGATGGGAGGAGGAATTTAAATGTTTGAAATGAGACAAATCACTTGGACCTAAAGGGTAGGATGCTAAGAAAGTGGCAAGATAGATGGAGAGACAACTCAACAGTGACACAGAGAACAAAAGTGCTCATACCTGATATGGAGAGTTGTCTGAAATGTAATACCTAACAGGGCATGCTTCCTTCACAAAATGCACTCACAGGATTGGGAAGAAGGAAAACTCTTGTAGCTGAGGTAATATATGTGATGAGTGTTTTCATTGATATTACTTTCTTTTTCATTTTAGTAGTATACACAATTATCTTCTCTTCCTGTCCTACCTCTGAACAAAAAAATATGAACCCCTTTTCCTTTTTATATTTTCTGTTTCTGAATGCCTAATCGTCTCAAGTAACTTTGTAGTAAGAGAGGAAAATCAGAACTATATTTGTTTGGATTCAGAACTCACTTTCCCTTCTTAAAAATATGAAGTAGAAGTATTTTTTTGAAGGTGGCTCATTCTTTTTTCTAAAAATCAAAATATGATTATACAAATGCCTTGTAATACTTGTGTATCAGTGTGTCTTTGAGATGAAACTGAAACTGGTCTGAAGCTAGTGTGTCTGAACTGAAAAGGGTTCAATCTTTTTATTGCTATTTTTGCAGAAATTTGATTTAATATTGAAGATGTATGTATGTATGTAATAATAATTATAATTAATTATCAAGTATTGAAGATGTATATATGTTTGTATCTATGTATGTATGTAGTTTTTTTGCCTTTTTAAAAATATGTGACATTTCACCTACATATTGTGTGAGAATAACATTCCCCACTATAATTTGTTTATACAACACATAAATTCACCTTGACTGTTTTTTAGGGGGATTGTACATAAGCAGTGGTGCCCATTATCTTGGTTTTCCTCCGACTGAAAAAACAACCTACCAGGATTGGTATCTAGGCAACCAGTTGCAGAATTACTTTTGCCGTGACCAGGATTCAAACCTAGCGAACTACCTGTGCTCAGAGTCTGTTGAATTCAAAGCGTACACTTCTACCGAACGGCTACAACCACACCCAGTATGGCTGTACAGAGTGTCCAATGACAGTGAATTGAATTTGAAGTAAAAGGCCCTGACATGTAAAATTTGCTTTTTAAGGGGACACATTTTGACATATTCGTTAACCTCTGCCTTCAAACCCCTAGCGACGGGGAGTCACAACCCTAAAATTTCAAATGGTGAATGGGGTCGAGTGATGCATCATGTGAAAAGGTACAAACTTATCTTCGCAATGATACCCTATTCATTAAAGTTCACCCAAACGCTCAATGCAGAATCGGCTGCTATTTTCACATCAATTCTCTAAGTAAAGTACCCCACACTTTTCTTATGTCAGTCAAATTTTTTGAAAGTTTGGTATATTGTTGTACTCGACGTAATCCTATGGCTATTTTTCTAGAATTGAAGTTGAAAAATGCCCACTTTTTCGTTTTTTTATTATTGAAAGTTAGATTGAATTTCTGTTTCAGGTAGGCGTTTATTACATTTTCTGGTAGTGAATCAGTGACTACGCATAAATTCTAATATTTATATAAACAAGTTCATTAACAAATGTATGACAGTCCTGTTTTTGCAAATTCTAACATTTTTACTGTGACATCAGAGAAGCATATTTTTGAAAGGTTCTACTCGTTATATTGTTTTGACTATGCACACTGCACATTTCTCATGCAGGGTATTTCATAGAGAACTACTAGACAAAATTATAATTTTTTTAGAATAATTCCAAACCCTGAATAAGTCCAAATGTGTCCTCACAATCAAACTCTACTTGTCCGACATTTTTGCTTTGAATTACAAGCAAGAAAAATGATAGATGTATAGTTTTGTAGGACCACTCTCTATACACAATACAAACTACGTAATTTCAAATTCAGTGGTGGAAGGAAAGGAAAATTCTGTTCAGAATAAAACCAAATTATTAGTAGGACTCACAATACAGATATAATATTATTAGTTCATCATTTATAGAGTCTAGAAAAACAAGCGCATACAACTCTCATGTAATGGTTGATAATACACTCGCATTAACCATACGAAATTCACCTTAGGCTCGTTTCGTATCCCGGTTAATGCTCGTGTATTTATACCATCATTACATGACCATGCATAATATATTATTTTGTGTGTACTATACATGTTAAGAATAATGAACATACAAATGGAGGGCTGAAATTTAAAACAATAGGACAGTATGTTAGTTTTATCTGAATGGTTTTAAAGAGCAATCTACAAAAGATTGTTTCATTACTTGAAATGAGTGTATTACCCCCTGTCGCTTTCAAAAAAAGTCCAAACCCTTTTGAGTTATAATGAACATTAAAATGTTTATACAATTTGTGAATAATTTTTTCTCCTACTCTGATTTTTTAGTTCAACGAGTTCATATCATTTCTGAGTTGATTTTTTGTGAAATAAAGCATAATACTGAATGTTGTTTTTTGATACTTTCCAAAAAGTTTACTGAATGAAAGAAAAAGCTGTTTTGGATTTCATAGTTTATTGAAATAATAATGAAAAATAATTTTGTACCAAAAATTATTAGTGGGAAAATAAGAGGTGATGCATTTGCTGTATTTTGAGAAGATGAAAATTTGCCTACATTTGAAGCAAAACAATTATTTCAAGGAAAAAAATTGAAGTGAATGCTTTCAATTTCTCAAAATACCACCATGAGAAAAACCCACCAAAAACTCATGATATCACCTACAAAGCAATGATTACAATTTTGTCCTATATATGAATAATCTAAAAACACATTGTTTTGTTTTACTGGGTTCGTTAACCGTGGCCTGCAATTTTTAGTGCATGTGGTAGACATTTAAGGGTGATAAGGTAAAGGACGCAGTACCAACTTGTCAAGCCCTATAACAGTAACCAGATCACTACGTCATTACCTTACCTCCTTTAAAAGTGTTCAAGGCAGTTGTAGATGAAACGTCAGTAATTCTAACTTGAAGGCCACGGCCAACAAACCATTATGGCTTTATATTTTTATTCTCAAATTTATGAATTGATATCACTTAGGAGGTAAATTTTCAAACATTCACTTAAAAAATATGTTAGTGATGAGATCGAGGATTTTACTGAAAATTCAAAAAATCATTTTGTCATACATAAAAATCTGAAAGAAATTGTGACGTTCTAGCTAAAAGTAAACTTTAATCTTGAAAAAACAAAATGTTCAGGTGGTGACGTGAGACACTAATGATAAATAGGATTCCTCCAGAAACAAAGGACCAAGTAATAAAATAATAACTTTTCAGGATTCAATGGCAAGATTTAGGAATGAGAATCTACAATTGTAGTTATTTTATTATATGTTTGTATTCGTGAAATGTTTTACTGTCTCATTCAATTTACATTGTGGACAGAATAAAAAAAAACAGATTATTTGATACTCGATTCAAAGTCCAAATTTTAAAAAAAATCTTTTGAGCAGAAATTCAACATTTTTCTTTTTCAACACTTCACAATGGAAATTAATCTTCATAGAGTAAGTAAGTGAACATTTCAGTCAATAATCCTAAACAATTCCAAAAATTTATACAACATATTTTAGTGATGTGTCCATAACTATTTGAGAGGCTGATTTTCATTTCATATAATGATTTATACTTTCATTACATTTCGAGAAAAGGAAAAATTTGCCAAAAATTCTGTTTGGAATAATTCTATTATAAATATTTTTGATTTCAGGTAAGGGTATAAATCAGTCATTAAAACTAAGTACATTACCAGTAAAAGCCTATCTCCTATTTTATTACAAGATTGATAATTTCAGAAAAGTATACACACCACAGTGAGCAGCAAAACTGAACGAATTATTTATATACATATAAAATTTTGGTATTCTTGAATCATGGATGTTTTTTTCATTGTGGGTTCTTGGATTTCGGATTTTATTGAGAAAACGACTTCATCTCTGGCCATGAAGACCATCAGTTTATTGTTGAAGTATCATTCTATGATGTCATGAAGTTATTATTACTTGAATCGCGTTCAGATATTATTTGTGGTAACAACATTTTATATTACACTCAAATCAATGCCACAAATATTTGAATGTCATTCAAATAATAATAACTTAGTGACACCATAAATCATCTTACTTGAACAACTAATAAAGAGAAAAGGATTTGTAACTTAATGCCGGGGTCCCAATCTCTCTCCTTATAATATATATATGTATATATATATACTTATATTAATAATTGAATTAGTTTCTATAAATATTAATACAATTTCAACTATGTTCATATTGAAAGCAATTTTTTTTTCAAGAGGATAGTTCATTTAGAGCATAAAAAATAATTACCAATAAAATGAAATAGATGAGTGAATAAGTAGTAAAAAAATATACCAAAAGTAATGATGCAAAATTATTAAAAGATATACAAATAAGCATTCAAAAAATTATACTAAACAATCAATCAATTTTCAAATCAGTTTTATATTTCAGTTTACCATGAGATGATATTTCAAATGATTGAAAATGAATAGAATTTTATGTGGGCATGTTATATAAATTGAGGTTTGAGAAAAAATATGAATATAAAATCTATTTATTTGTACACAGTTTTCAAATTTCAAAATAGGTGATAATATTTCTGATACATGGTACCCTGAGCATTTCATGAACATAGTTTTGGATTACATTTGTGTATTAAACTAGTATAATAATACAAATTTTTTATATATAAGGTAAGTGGTAAGCAGAACGTATGACTAATGAACAACTCGACAGTGAATAAATTAAATTGGACAGTTAAAATACAATCATTATAAAATTATTTCATAAGAGATGAAACGTTTTCCATGCTATAGCAATATTTCCCACAAATTGTCCTGTTTAGAGATATAAACATTGAAATGCAAAAAAAAGACCTTTGAATTATTCAAAAACTCAATCACAATACATACAACTCATCAAAGTATTCAATATGAGGATTTTTTCAATATTCAAGGAAAAACAATTTTGAAATAAATCCGTTACTCGGTTTGCAAGCTATAGTGCTAAACTGACATTCCAAAAAAAACATGTTTCACACAAATAACTGCTTTGAAAATTACACATCTAAAAGTGTGTAATCAATTTCTGAACAGAGGGTCCTGAAAATTAATAATTCCACAAGCAATGACAACAATATAATCCAATAACTGTATGTGATTATGATCTATGCAAGAATGGGGTTCTAACATTTTAAAATTCCTCAGCCTCCCGATAACTCTTTCGACATGTATTCTCAAAGCAGCTATTCTCTTGGATTCCCTCACTTCTGCAGGTGAGAGTATGTTGTAGAAAATTGTGGATATCACCACAAGCAGAATCGGAAGAATCAGGGTCATAGTCAGAATCTTTATATGTTGCTGATCTTGTATCAATACTGCTTGCAGAGTAGGTGGAACTGGATAGTTTTTGACTATGCACATCATTGCTCTTTGGACCTCTTTCACATTTAGCTGGCACAGGTTGCTCAAGATGGTCCTTGTTCACCTGAAATGTTTGTTGATCTTAATTGCGTGTTCAGCAATAATGTACTGATATAAAAACTCCGGCGAGTCATGAGTATATTATCAGAGAAGAGAAAATGAGTCAGCCACCCTTGCTTTGAGAGAAAGAAACAACATTAAATGCAATTAATCTGAATGGTATGCAACAACGAATAAACGGTAACACATACACCTCCAATAACCACAAGCTGGTGGTAATCGTTCGTCTGTATTTATTCTACTCTTACAATATATGTTTTTATTTGTAGTTATTCCAATGTCTCTGTTAGATTACATCCAAATGATGATACATTTCATCGATAAAAACTCCATTGAGTCATGAGTATGTGAAATTAAACTTGAATTTCATTAGAAAAGGGATAAACGAGCCACTATAATGAATATAATACATGAAAATACTTCCAAACAGAAAAACTGTGAAATAGCATAAGCAGCACTATTATTGGAATTTGTTGGGTACTTACGAATACATATTACTCAGTCATTGTTTCTTTTCGTATCAGATCAATGGGCCAGAATATGAATTCAAGCTGAATTTTTTCACTCACCTCAGCTGGTTGTTTTCGTTTCAATTCAACTCCATTCTCACCCGGACCAGACACAGATATACTTGGCACAACATCCTTCTTCAATCTAGGTGTATCATTCATCAATTTCACTTTCAAAAAATTCTCTGCATATTCTTCCCACTAAAAAAAGGTATGTGATTTCGAGTGTGATCTTGCTACAACACCTTAAAGCTAAGCCTAGCCAAATTCTATAATAAATATCAATTCAATGAACACTTTCTTGGAGTCATATTCATTATTATTTCTTGTAGTAGTAGTTACAACTACACGAACGTGTTTGTGGATGGTTAGTTTTGAACTCTAGTTATAATTTGGATTAATTTTTAGGTATTGTTACAGAAACAAGCAATCAGTTCAAGAGTATTTTATACGATCAATTCCTAAACCGAATCACAATTTTCAGTTACTTACGTTGAAATGATCCTCGCAAACGTAGGCCCCAACTTTTTTAGAACCCCTATCACACCCATTCAAAGCAGTTAACCAGGCATTCCTCCTCGATGAATCGAACGGCAACAGAAAAAAGTACTTATTTGCGGAAACTTTAGAGTTGTTCTTGCACTCAGTTACCAAACAAAACTTCACAAAATCACTCTTCGATGCCATAATTTCGGGAAATTTTCCGTTGAAGCGCGAAATAACATGAAAAATGGCGAATTCTTCCCCATCGCAAAAGAATGTCAACAGTAATAAGTTCCTGCAACTTGTAAAAATGAAATTCCTCTAAGATATTCATTCATTAAATAGGAGGGGTGTGGCTTACCAAAACCCAACTTCATATGGTTGTATTTATGAATGAAAGTGTTGACGTCAGCATTTGATATTTTTCGTTACATAGTAGAGGTTTTAAAAAAAAATAGTGGAAGGATAGAGGTCAGAAGGGCATATTTGTGAATAGATTTTCATGCTCTATCAGATAAAATAAAAAAAAGGAACATTTTTTTAATTCCGGTTCCTCATTTCTTAATTCTTCTCTCCAGTCATCTGGTACCTCAGTGTATGCTTTTTGATTTACGAGGCTCATGTCCCGATCACATTCGAGGTAGGAATGCCCCCTGATCGGAAATATCACTTTTACAGTATCAAAACGGTTTTTTTTGGTAACCAAGTGATTCAGAAACCGAATTACAGTGAAGTTTTTATTTTGCCCTGCGCAGGAATCACAGAAAATTGACAGTTCTTTCACTTCCATGGGCAGAATATTATAAAAGAAGTGATAGAGCATAGAACAAACGTCGTCAGCTCCTTTCTTAGCAACAGTTTCATCATACGTGTAAAATACAGATCTTGAATTTGACAGAATATGAACGTTGAAACTGATGAAAGTCAGTTGACGTTTATAGTAATCATCATTGGTAGTAATGTTTGGGCATGGTAAATTTTTTTGAAAATCCATGGCGATACTTTCCATACTGATCGACTTTGCGGCACGTTTGCGGTGATTCCTCTTACGACTGTAAAATTTTTCACTTTTTCTCAGATGTAGCTCTTTTTCACTAATTTTTTTCTCCAAATCATCGCTTGCCGTTTTCCTGGTGTTATCATCCGAAGTAGAATTCAATGTTGAAGTAAGTGCAGATATGTCGGCTTTGAAGGAATCACAAGTGCTGCACGTATCTTTGCGTGGATACCCAAACGAAATATTGAAGTTACGTTCAAAAATTCCTCGGAAACTTTCGTAGGAAAGGTTATTATCAGCGTTACGATCAGAATACATTTTGTGCAGTTTGACGATATTCAGGTCTTCAGACAGATACCTTTTTTTCGAGTCTTTCAAGGAATAATGTGATTTGCGCCCTTTAAGACTCTTAATGAACTCGATCACTTTCTGTTTTGTATCATCTGAAAGTTTGTTAGGTCGTGTGTTATGTTTTCCATGCATGTCAATTGGTGATTTTCCAGTTAACAGCAAAGACTCCCTGACGTATCTAGCTCGACGACATGTGATTCCATGTAATGACAAAAAAGCCTTGATACAAACTGGAACATCACGAGTAACTCCATCCTCAATAAGTCGAACACGATAGCTGAATGAGGCATTATTGAGTCTTGATTCTGCTTCATTTTTCCGAGGACGCCTACGCATGACAGGAAGAAGTGTGATAAGGCCACTGAGGTACGAGTTTTGTTTGTTAGTATCACCCAGTTTGTTGAATTCTCGAAGGATTCTATGGCGTTCAGGTTCTGGAACAACAGTGAAACAGCGAAAAAGTTCACAAGAACAGTCAGGACCCAGTTCATGTGTAGTGGCACGCAAAGTTTTCATAACATCTCGGCTTCTACCTGTTTTTTCCGTTTTTTCGTTTCTCTGCTTGATGGGCCGGCCTCATTTTCACTCGATTCTGTATAATCACTATCCATTGTACTCGCTGCCATAACAATAACTCAACTGGTGTAGCTTATAGTTTTACCAAAATGTATGTTTGTATAATACAACAGCACATGCACGTGGCTACAAGTACACAAGCCTAAACTAATGGCTGATGCAATAACAAACATTCCTGTAGGACGCGATGCGACTTGAAGGCGCGTAGTCATCCTGCCCGCAAGGACTGACGCCGTTTTTCCATACACGGTCGCGGACTAATGCCACTCTTCCCAGGTATAGGCAATCTTGTTTCTGTTTTTTTGTGGACCTAAGCTACTTTTACCATTTAAAGATTTCATTATCTGATAGGCACTACAATTTTCCATGAACATCAACTGTAAGCTCACTTTTGCCCAAAAATGGACTGATGCCGTTTTTCCCCTGGACCCTTCAAATGAAATCTGAAACAACTTTTTGGATTTCAGTCATGGTATTTTTAGTGTTTTAATTCAGTCAAGGACCATTTTCCGGTATATTAATCTCACACAGCACCGATTTTCATAAAACTTTGGATTTAGGTTTCACTTACCATCTTTTTCAAAGTCTACCCTTGGGGATGAAAAACTTTTCATTGAAAATAAGTGCGGAAATCGATAAATTGACTTATTCTAAGCGACTTTAGCTCTATGAAGTTTTTTCTGAAAGGCAATACTTTTCGACTTATTCCCGAGAGCAAATGTCCGTTTTCAGGCAAGAAAAAATTACGTTTTCAAATTCTTTTCGCGAATAACTGAAAAAATATGCATTTAATCCAAAAACCTAGAGATCATATAAAAAATAGTGCATTTATGATGTATCCAGACCCAATACAAACGTGATTATTGATTGTTGAAAGTTGATTGGTATTTTCAAACGCCAAAATGGAAATTTTCTACTTACAATTTTTGGGAACAACCCATAGAACCTTTTTTGAAGTCATTTGAAAATCCTTCATCTCTATCCCTTATAAAAGTTCCTACCATCACAACTGAGCGAGGTATGAAAAGATTAAAGCCGATTCCTATTTTTTCGTTGGAAAAAATTGGTGAAAATCTTACCCTCTCTTCCACTCCATTTGTAAAAATCGTTGCAATTTTACAATTCACCTCATTCATGTTCTCATAGTACTTTCTGGGTGTTTGACCAGTTGAAAAAACTTATTTTTGAAATAAATTGAGCTTGAGAGAAAATAATTTTCGTAATTTAGCGAAAAATCTCCTTTTCTTCAAAATAACTCGCTAGTTTTTGGGCAAACAAGTCCTTCAGAAAAGCATTCTGTTGGTTTTTTCAAAAGCTATAAGCCCATCTAAATGAGTGTTTTTTTTTCCAGATCTTATTTTTACAAAGGTTCATGCGAAAGAGCCCAAAAAAGGTACATTGCGCGAACACACGTAAGCTTCAACTGGCCATATCAACTCCAGTTCTTTTAAAGCTACAATTTTGTAATCTACAAATTTTTTTCGTGTCATCAATAGTTTTTGAGTTATTTCGAAGAAAAGGCGATTTTTCGCTAAATTACGAAAATTATTTTCTCCCTTCGAGCTCATTTTTTTTAAAATATGTAATTTCGAGTGGTCGATCAATCAAAACGTATTGTCAAAACATAAATGAAGTGAATTGTGAAGTAACAACGATTTTTATTAAATGGGATGGAAGAGAGGGTGAGATTTTCACTATATTTTCCAACGAAAAAATACGAATCGACACACTTCGCTTAGTTTTGATGCTAGGAACTTTCAAAGAAATAATAAGTTTTCTCAAACGACTTAAAGAAAGGTTCTACGAGTTTTTCCCAAAAAATTCATCGGGTTCTGGTTATTGTACGTAAAAAATTTCCATTTTGGCGCTGAAAATACCAATCAACATTCAACAAGCAATAATTCCGTTTGTATTAGGTCTGCATATATCATAGATCCTCTGTTTCCTTCGATTTTTATAATCTTTAATTTTGCAATCTGGTTTTTTCGATTAAATGCATATTTGTCCAGTTGCTCGCGAAAAAGAATCTGAAAACGGCTTTTTCTGCCTGAAAACCGACAATTACACTCCCGAATAAGTCGAAAAGTATGGTCTTTCAGAAAAAACCTCACAGAACAAAAGTGACTTAGAATCAATCAATTCATGGGTTTCTGCACTTATTTTCAATGAAAAAAATTCTCACTCACAAGAAGGGGTGGCATCCACCTCTAGGAAAAAAGCAACCCCCGGCACAGGACTTTGAAATATATGTTAACTAGAACCTAAATCCCAATTTTCAATGAAAACCGGTGCTGTATGGGATGAATACACAGTTTAAACTTTTTTTACCGTCATTGACCGGATTATTTTACTCTATTTACAGTAGCAGCATTCTGCCTAACTTCTGAACATATTTTTATTGAGAATTATAAAAGACGTTGATACCAAAACAAAACGCATGTTATTGGATGATATCAATGCTTCTTCGATACCGAATCTCATCGAGAACTGACGCGATTCGACAATATCATAAAAATCCAAATATCATATGATAATAATAATGATAGTCATTTATTTTAAGTAAATTGTATACGCAGTGACGATTTTGTATAATATGCTTGAAACAGGTCAAAATTGTTTGAACATATATTCGTCATACAATTTGATCAACATTGGCTGGTATATATTCTCATATGACTGGGTATGTCACTAATAACATTCACTTCTACTGGTTCTTGAGCCCACTGAAGGTTGGTTCTGGACCTGGACCGCGAGATAATGGCCAAATACTATCAGAAAACAACTATTCCCCTGGCTAATAGCACGAAGGGCGTTGAATAATATCCATGATGTGCCAGCAAAAATCCTGCATATGCTCTGGGTGATACACGTGTCGAAATTAACTTCCATGATGGTCGTTAGACTAGAAAATTTGTGGCATCATGAGGAGATGAAAAAAATAATTAGATCCTTATTCTGATTCTTATTATTTGGACGGCAAAACAGCAGAGGCTGGTATATCATATACTGAGTACAGAAAAACATAAAAAAGTGAAGAATTGAGTAAAATACAGCTGCAATTCCTCCATCAGATCGTTGTAGATTTCACAAGTTGAGCATCCGAATAGAAGATGGTGGGTGACATATTGAACAAAGTTATCAGTTTTGAAATGATGGATGAATATCTTGCACTTCAAGACCTCTTCGAAAATGATAAGGATGTAATGAATATGATAACACTTTATCTAATATATTACTCCACTGCATTTCTTCGAAACAAATATCAAGTTTCACGAAATGTCAGTCGTAGATCAAAAGTCAAGATTCTCAGCACACTTAGATGTTTATCAATAAATTTGGCGCGGGTCAGTGTTTTTTATATGTCAATGTTCATCAGATATCAATTGAATATCGTTTGTGACGCGTTTTTGTTGGAAACAATTAGAAGATAATGGGAGAATCTATATAATATATTGGGGCAAACATCTAAGTTAACACTGAGAGATTGTTGTGCTGAATTATTACAAGGGAAACCACCATACAGACAGTAATCCATATAACATTAATATTATGAGAGTGAAAATTCACCTGGGTGCCTCTTCAATGACTTTTTGATTCCTCCTTTGAATACTACACTCTCTCTCGTTCAGGTAGATAACATTCCCATGTTTGTCGCCCAATACTTGGATTTCTATGTGCCTAGGTTTTTCGATGAATTTTTCCACTATCATTCTGCTATCTCCGAAGCTTGACTGAGCTTCTTGCGTCGATAATTTGAAACCCTCCCTGGGAAAACAAAAAACTGAGTTACTTAGGAAACTATTGATTTTTCTCGTTCTTTCACCTATCGGACAATATTTCTCGTGAAATCAATGAGTTTGTATAACAAAATACAAAAACTGTGGTAACTTTCAAATCGGACGGTATGAATGGTTTTTAATTCAAACTGTAAATTGATTTTAAAACTTCTTTAGATTCAAGGTCCAATTTCGGTAAATCCCTTCCATATTTCTATAAAATATGTTCCGATTATTGGCATACCAAGTTCAAGGATGCTACTTGATTAACGCTGTTAACACAAAGGATTTGTCGAATTCAGGGTAATCCAAACAAATGGACGGAAGTAAATTTATTATCTATGCTCATTCCAGAACTTGAATTTCCAATAATACAGAAAATATATTCAGGAAGTGATCCTCTTCAATTCCGAAATACAAAAGGGGATGAATATCATGAATATAAATGCACTATCGACTTCTTTTCAGATATAAAAATAAATCATTGTGACAATACCAACAATGATGCAGAATAAAACCTGTTGATGTTATGTTGGGTATTCTCAGTTGTCATTTCTTCTGATATCGCACAATCAAATTAGAATGTTTTCGTTTTTTTTGATTGAGTCTAGCTGAATTAGATTAAATGACTTGGATTCTGCTACAATGTTAATGTTTTCGTCAAAAAAAGCTAGACGTACGTTTCATTTGACGATGGACATTGGTGGAAGTTCACATTCCTAAATTATGTTTACAGTCCAACGAACGGCTAGAGTATTGTAATTGTTGTTTTATCATATTCTGCTCTGCTAGGCAAATACAAGAATCCCACAATATTTCTTTCACAACTCTGTACCTTTTTTGAGATATCTGTATCAGTTTATGTTTTCAGAATAGACAACTTTACAATTTACAATTCCACCGATCTGTTACCGGTGTGGAGTTTTATTTGGGTATTTAATTGTTTTGGCATTATGATTCACTTTATTACTTTTCCAGGAGTTCACAGTTTTGCTATTATAACCCCAACGCTAGATTACCAGATGTAACGGCTGCGAGAGTTATTGTTATTCTGTATGAACTTTCAAACATTTTTCCTTCTCTTTCCTCCACATGAACATCTCCACAAAAACAAATCAAAACAGATAACAACCCCTCCGCTCGTCATCGTATGTAAAAATAGGATCTGAAAAGAGATAGATAAGAAAACATACTATAAAAAGTATGCAGTGAAACCAATTTATAACTCTGAAGTCAACCATTCATTTGATAAAATTAATAAACTACGAAAGAAGTGTAAGCACAAAATGGATGAACTGAGACCAATGTCCTCAATCGTATAAAAAATATATGCACAAAAATAGACTAAGACTATCAAGGTCTTCTCGGTGAAAAAAGAATCATATGAAAATTACACAAACAGAACAATATATAAGTTCAGAGCACAAGAGTTAGTCACTAGAAAGAGTCAGTAGATTCCTCAATATGTGATCGATAATACTGTATTCAACAGAAATGAAAAATATCAGAATTTACATACGAAGTTGGTCTTCTATCTACTTTGCATGACTATTTCCAGGGCGACTCCCATTCCATATTTTTTTCAGTTTCCAAATACTACACTTATGCAGATGAATTGCTTATCTTTTTAAATCACCCGTTATTGTGCAGATTTGCAAAAATGGCATTTCTCAAGCATGCAAGCCTGATTTGCATCCGCCCAGCAGGCCAACGATTCGTTTAGACTACTCCCCAATTAGCAAGGTAATCAATATATATATATATATATATATATATATATATATATATATATATATATATATAATTTTTTTTTATTTATTATTTTAAAATATTTTGAAGATGTTTTGATCTTTCTTTGAATCAGTTTTGAATCTTTATTGAATATTTATCAATTCTTCATTTTTGAATATATTATGACGATATTTTCGAACTTCATCTTCAATTTATGTTCGCAATGTAGCGCCATTTTACACGTGAGTAATTTATATTCAGTAAAAATTCCATATTGTGGGTAGGGCAGAACTCACACCATTTTACTCCAGTCACCAGTTGAGTCGGAATTTTCGTCTTCAATTTTTCAAAGATCCAGTAGTTCAAATTTGAACGAGTAAGATATAACATTCATTATTTATCTTGGGCCCAACTGAAACAAATTTTTCAGAAAACGTTGTTTTCTTTTTCATAAACAGCTTCTGGCGAAAGGGAAACCTTGTCGATTCATCTGTGTGAATGCGGCTACCAGGTAATAGGGAACAGAAGAAGGTGAGCCACCCATGTTGTATACTTCAGATTAGACTATGAGTCGTTTGGCAAACAAGACAGTCCAATTGAAAAAAAATCAATTAATCATCCATGAACATTTTTTTACGGCAACCCTATTGGTACACGTTCACAAATCTATTTTATCAGTTAAAATATAATTTCCAGCTGGTTATCAAATCGGTGTAGAAAGATCTTAGGATCCTCTACTAATACGTTTTCTAGAAACACGGATCTCACCTGGCATCCTCGTCGTTCCTCGCGATCCTCATCCCCTTTCCACCGCCCCCCGCCGATGCCTTTATCATGACGGGATATCCGATATTCCTGGCGATTTCGACGCAGTGGTCGGCGTTTTCGACGATCCCGTCGAATCCCGGAATGGTGTTCACTCCCGCTGCCATGGCCAATCTTTTTGACTCGAGTTTATCACCCATTCCTGTTATGGCCCGCGCTGATGGTCCTATAAATGCAACGCTTTCCTGTTCCTGTAACGCAAGAACTTTCATGGATCGGGCGGACTTTGAAGTGTTCGAAAGGACGCCGTAATGAGGACTTTGATGAAGGTTCTCGCTGTGATTACCTGTTACCGTTTGAAGGAATTCTTAGGGTGTGTTGAATGCAAAGGGTGATTATCACATGTTGTGTTACTAGAGTTTTCTGAAAACTCCCCATACGTGGATCTGTGAATAGGTATCGAATATGAGTTGAGGAGCCTGGATGTTGAAGGAATCGAAATTATGCTCTTAACATCACTCCGAGGTTATATAACAATTTGTGGATTCTACAACTGTAAATTCTACAACTGATAATTGCAGAGGATGGTCAACGGATCGGTACTGTAAATTTTTCAAAATTCCTTCAATAATTCTTGAGCTTTCGAAAAGGCAACATAAAGAAAAGTATTCACAACTCTGACTGATAATAATTTGTGCGATTTCAGTACATTAAACGTAGAGAATGATCCAAACCACTATTGAATACCAATTATATCACTACAATAACTCGATATTGTTCTACAGAGGCGACGCTGTGCTATTCCCACAAAGCAAGAATTTTTATGAATCCAACAGACTTTAGAGTGTTTGAAAAGTAGCCGAAAAGAGGACTGTGATGAAGGATCTCGGGGTGATTACCTGTAACCATTTGTAGGAAATAATAGGGTGTTTTGAATGTAGAAGGTGATTATCACATGATGTGTAACTTGAGTTTTCTGAAAAATTTCCATACATGGATCTGTGAATAGTTATCGAATTGGAAATAAGGAGCTAAAATGTTGGAGAGGTCAGAATACTCAGAATGATGTTTTCATCATCACTTCGAAGTTTTATAAATGTTTTTGAATTCCACAATTCATATTCAAAATAACGATGGATAGCCAACGGATGGTTACTGTAACTTTTTCATAATTCCTTCAGAAAATTATTGAGATTTTGATAGGGCAACATAACTGAAAGTATTTTGATACAACTTTGACTGTTGATTTGTGGAAATTCCAATATATTTCGTGAAGGGGATGATTCAAACCATCATTGTATACCAATTATAACGGCTTGATATTCATCTATAAAGGCGACACTTTCCTGTTACGCAAGAACTTTTATGGATGGGACGGATTTTGAAGTGTCCCAGTGTTCCATGATTGAAATATCGGATTATATGTGGGTATGACTTTTGGCAGCCCTATCATTATAGGTTTGGTATCTTCGACATGCTTCTGACCTGCTCAGAAAAGTTGCTGAGGCAAATTTGGTTTCAGAAACGATAATCATTTTTATAAATGAAAATTCTTGTATTTTTTTGTCAGGCTTACGATACGGGAAATTGCTGACTGATAGAACGTAGTTTATTCAAAACAAACTGTTTTTTAAATAACGCAGCAACTTCTCAGGGTAGTTCAGAAGTCTACCTTTCCTCACTCGTATATATTCTTCTTTATTTTATCAGATTGTGACAAATTAACAACTAAAAAACTCTGAAGAATCTATATGCATGAAAGTATAGTATGATAATTGAAAATATTTAAGTGAGAACTAAAATGAAAGACCCCCAACAGAGGATTAGACATCGATGTACCTCCCCAACATAGAACTTCACATTTTCGCGGCTCCTTCCCTCATTTTATTACCAGGTTATACAATAGGCTACCGAATACTCCCAAGGGTTTGAACTCCATTAAATTCAAAAACACCTTGAGGAATACTTACTAATAAAATACCTACTCTTCTCACTCCCATCTCCACTGAAAGGCTGCCTCCCTTTTAGTTTTTACTCTGCAAAGGTGATTCGTAATTGTTTGTATAATGTAGTTGAATTTTATAATTTTTTTGATTGTTTTCTCTCACTACTCATTATCTACATATGTATTTTGTATGTATATATGTGGTATATGTGTTTATATTATGAGTTCTATGGGTGATTTATTCTGTGCGCATATGCTCAACATGTGTGTTGAATTTTTGTTTCTCTTGGTTGGATGGAAGAGCAAAATCTGGCTGAGTCACTTGTGACCCAGTCAGAAATTTAATCCCGCCATTTGACAGGATTGATGACTTTTTCATTACTTTGTATTTTATTATTATTCTAACCTATTAATGAATTCGATTATTATTATTATTATCTTATTATGAGTTTTAGAACATTTATATTCGCTTATCAATTGAGAGCACTCCACAAAATAATTCATAGATAACAGGGGAAGATATATATTCTTTATAATCCATTCAATTATAGTCTGAATCCCACTCGAAATTGTTATCCCAGATAAAATTAAACCAACTCATATAGTATAAAAAGTCTGCATCTGTACTTGCAGACTTATAGAATATGTTTCATTCAAACGGAACTGTTTTCCAATGAACGCAGCAAGTTCTCGGAGTAGAGAATAACTCTGCTCTTTCAATATAAAATCTGAATTTTTTCAAATTGTGTTAATATGAAAAGCCGCAAAACTGTTAAGAAAAATTGATCCAACACAAAATTATGACTCTCAAAAAGAACTGGGAAGTGAGAGCTTTTTCAGGTTTAATAGCAATTAGGGTAGGGCCAATGTCTCTTCACCCGTCTATCGGTTCACCTAAATATAAGAGTAATTGATGGAATTGGCTCAAACTTGATAAAAATCGATAACACAAATCTACAACAAAAAAAAATGTTTGTTTCCTGTGATTTTGTTGTTGTTTCCATTTCAATTTGACACGCATATCTTAAATATAGCAACAACGTTTCTTAAACAGCTTTTGTTTGTGAGTTATAGCTGACATCTTTTACTTACTGTCTTCATTCATTTTTTTGTTCATTGTTGGGCACTGAAATGAATTTTGTCGTTGTTTTCGATATGGCTTCGTCAAGAAGATGTTGTGTGCTCAACCCAGATTGTTTTTGCTATATTTGTGGCAAATATATATTCTAAAAATATCGAAAACTATATCGGATTTTGTAAAAGCTACGTATCATCAATATTTCAGAATAAAACTGTGTAATCAGGACAAGTCATGTGGTCCTCACATTGTATGTGTTTTCTACTGACTGAAGTAGAATCCAAAGCTTGGAACTCATTTGTTTTGATTATGAGTGATTTCCTAAGTAATAAGAAATCTGACGAACATGTAAAGCTTGTTGAGTGCATGCTATTAAACCTGCCAGAGTTAGGGTGCAACATGAGCATAAAAATCCACTTTCTGCACTCACATTTGGACCGATTTCCACAAAATCTGACCTATTTTAGTGAGAAGCAGGGTAAATGATTTCACCAGGATATTCGGACAATGGAAGAGCGTTTTCAGGGAAGGTGGGACTCAGATATGATAGCAGACTACTGCTGGAGTATGCAACGAGATATGCCTAAAGTCGTCCATTCAAGAAAATAAAAGATCATTTGATAGTGTTCAATAAGAATTTTGGTAACATATGTATGAATTTTCTCGTACAAAATAGTTGAATTGTATATTTCAAAAATTAAACCCTCTTAGCGATCACCCAGTATTTTTTCATAGTAAGTGCATAAACACACAATAACAGTGGAAAAAATCAAGGAAACAAAAACTGTGTTGACCAGTGTAATCAATGAAAAAAAAAAAAAATAAAAAAAAACTTTGATGTGTCATTTTCACAAGAAAAAACAGCTACACGTAGTATCTCACTGTAAAATAGCTTTTTCGGGCGTGTTATAGTACTATAATACACCTGAAGAAGCTATTGTCTAGTGAAACTTGTGTAGCAGTTTTGTAAATTGTCTACTGAAAATCACATTACTGAGTGTCTTTTTCAAATCACGTTTTGAATGAAAAAATTATTGAGGTATATAAGTTTCAGAGTATTTTATATAGTCCACTTTCAGATTGCATTCTATCAAGATAGCTACAGCTTCAAATATCAAGAGATCGGTCGGCAGCTATTTTTGACAGCGTCACGACTTTGTGTGGGAATCGGAATAATTCTTGTCGTTGGGTTATCACAAAGGCCCTGCAGCATATGAGAAATAGCGATAATTCTTGGTAATTGCAGTTATTCTATGAATTTAATCACCGAACTGAATACAAGAGATAAGTTACTATCAGAGCAGTGTCACTGTGCAATTGAGCAGTCAACGATTGATTCGCGAAACTCTTATCTAATATTGAATGATTACTGAATTATATAAATTACAGTGGGGTCTTGATAGTAAAATCTTTGATTTGGAATTATATCCGATGGGTTCATTATTCTGGGTCAATCGTAAACAGAAAGTTTTCTAGAATAGTAAAAATATCGAATTATCATTCAATTCAATGTCACATCTTTTTCGAGTAGGTAGTTCGAAATCTGAGTCCTCAAGAGAAGATCATACACAATCAGATATACGTGAATCCCTCCTGGAATATTATGGACAGTTAGGTGTAAGGAAACATTTTTATGGAAAAATCTGAAAACAAGTTTCGAAATTTACTTTTTTAACAACCAGCAGTCGACTCTTTACGATTTCAGATATAATTTCTAAAGCAGGAAAGAAGTCGATATATGAAGACACTGAAATCCAGGAAGAATAATTGAAGACGTTTGTTCAGACCACCCTCTTATGATTTCTATGACTTGAAAACTTCATCGTTGTCAACCTAAACTGCAGAAAACGATTAACCCATAGGTTGATCTTGTTAAATGAAGGCTGTAGCAAGGGCTCGGTCATATTGCAATCAATCCTTTTCATTTCTATATTATTCATGTCAGATTCAGTTTCAGTGATACGAAATAGCTTAGTTAGGGAGTGAATTCATGTATTTTTTGTTATATTAGTTATTTTCAGCTAGATCATTGATTTGCATCATTGTTGATTTGAAATATTTTCCGGCCCATCAGAATATTTTGTATTGATAAAGATTTTTTATTTTGTACGATACGGCAGCGAGTTCAAATATGATAAAAAAATATAAATAACCTTATCTCTGTTATCATTTTATGACCCGATAGTAATATTTCATGTATGTTCAGTTTGCCAGTTGAACTGAAAACAAATTCAAAATTGGTTAGGTGAAAGGAATTATCCTATGCTTCTTTATCTCAATTGTCGGTTCAACTATATAAGGGATTCCCAAAATGGTTATCCATTGCAAATCCTTGCTTGAATGTTTCTGTAATATCTCTAGAATTTTTATAAATTGGAAATGGATAAAGAAATAGAATTGAATTCCGAAATCATGAGCAGCAATAAAACTATTTCCGAATTACGGAAATGCTTCGCCTATATCGAAGGATAGATAGATTAGTGCACATGAAGCCCGAAAGGAAAGTACTCATGATGTGTTAGATATAGATATGTTCTGAATATGTTACTTTCATAGATCAGTCAATGAATTAGGAGGACAGGTTTCTTCAGTCATGTTTCAGAAACGAAATTCTTGATGGGATCAGGGAACAGTTCAATAAATCTAAGGTTCACTTACCAGCATTCCAACGAAATCGGCATTCTCAGAGAGGAATCCGTATCCTGGATGTACAGCATCAGCATCGGTGAGCCTGATTGCCTCCATAATTTTTCCTTTGTCTAGGTAAGACTCGGATGCTGGTGAGTTTCCTATAAATACTCCTTCGTCGGCCATCTTCAGGTGCATCTAGAATGAATGCATGATACATGATACAAATCCTGAATTCTGAAATTTTATACGATGCCAAAAAATAATTCTGTACCGTATGGAAAACTTCTTTATCATTGAATACTCATTAAAAATTGGTTCACTAGCTGTAATCCAAAATGCAGCTTGAAATTCTTTCATTTCCATAAGTAGTATCCTATTAAGCTTATTCAGATCACACCTCAGCGTGTTCGAACCTAACTTTGAAAAATGGGCTCAATTCAGAGTTACCATAGCAACATCAACAACTCTAAAAATGTACACAGATTGAAAATGATTTCTGTTTTTCTCATATCCTCAACAGAGAAAGGTGTACTGGTGTCATATGACAGTATTGATTCTTATTAACATTTTTGTAGTAATAATTCTGATGATTCCAAGGTACCAAAAAAGGTCTTAGGGAAATTTTGTTTTTGATAACAAATTATACTCAAATTTGCATTTTAGATAGCCACTCTTATTACTGTGATAATTTCTCGAATAATATAATATCACGATATTGATAATTCAGTTCTGCAATATCATAACACATGAGAAAAAAATCATCAGACGTCAGGGAATTCCAGGAAGTGAAACCTAGTTTATTAGTGAGTTATCCATTTTATGTAACAAATTATATCATCAAATGTACAGCTTATCCAATTCATCTTGGCACAAACTCAGATACTTTTCCAGTTGCACACTGGTAGTGTAAACCATGACAAAAGAAAAAACACCTAGGAATGAATTTCAAAACAGTGAACACGTCTACTAGGTGTTTTTTATCTTAGTATACTTCACAGAGACTGCTGGCATATACGTAATTAGTTCTGTGCCAAGATAGATTGGATGAGCTGTACATATTATTATGATTTAATTATAAGTTAGGATATGTGATCAGCAAGCTTTGGGTTATGATGAAACAATCACATGTATTTCTTTCTTTTCAAATGCTGAATGTGAATGTTATATGCTCCGACAGAGCTAAGTGTCGAAGACTATGAATACATTCTCTACCATAGTTATTTTGTATGCATGTACTCTGATATATATTTTTTTTCGTGTGTGTGAAAGTGAATTGGGTTTCATTTCTATGGACAAATCAAGGCATGTGAGGAGCACTATTTTATGATATCGAGTATTGTGTGTTCTTAACAAGGTTCTCAAAAAATTATTCTGGTTGGGTGAGTTTTTTATTAACCGTGAATAATTTTCAAGAATCTCCTGTGGATCACATCGATGTTCAAATAAAACCGCGTGAATCAAGGGACAGGAGATACGAATTAACATTCACATTTAATTCTTGAAGTTTGTAAGCCTCAGGAAAAACCTCTTTCGGCAAAAAAAGATCCCTGAGCAAGAGAGGTTCAACAGGTGTCCAAATTCATAACGAAGGGGGTGGAAATTCTGTACTCGTCGAGTCATCTGTGTAGATATTGCGAGGGGGTTGAGCGATTGATAAAAATTCAGAAGAGCACCGACCGTGAAAATATCTATAGAAGAGAGACAAGTCTCCGACCCTTCTACGATGTTCCAATGAAGTTAGTCTGTGAGCAAAGAATCACCAATAAGACGGATTCCTTTCTCTGAATAGAATCGAGAAGCCTCAATCAATGTTCTGGTGCTGGACTCCTCATATGTTTATCTGACCCAACAATTTTTATGACAATTGATATCCTACCCTACTCAAAGTGCGAAAAACTAAGAGTTGATTGCTTAACACTGTTGACGCACAAATATTCAACGGCTCCATTACTATATCTTAGTTTGTTTATGAATTTTCATGAACTGATAACAGTTTCGAAAATACGCTGCGATCATATATCTCTCTCTCGATTGGAAAAACGAGTCAATTCTTCAATTAGCAAAATGACTTATTTCAAACTTACTGAATGCGAATCTGCCACAGAATACACTGCAACCGTTTTTATTCCCATTTTTTTGGCAGTCTTGATGATCCTACATGCTATTTCTCCCCTGTTTGCTATCAATATTTTATTGAAAGTGGGCTCTGACAGGTTGATCGGATCCAACGTGTACATGCTCCTCCTCTGGTGGAGTCCATTTTGAAAAATCGGTGGTAAATATTTGACCTGAAAAATAGAAAGGGGTTGTAGAAGTTCATGAGTTATGGATCATTTCTAGATTTGGGTTATATTTCATTTTATCTACATTCTACACTTCACATTCTATTCTGTGATATCTGTACCTGAAAGTTTTGACTGAAACATTGTTCAGATTCCAGTGCCTTTTTCTCTCAATCCATTTTTTCGGCCTCTATTCTCTTTGTTGCGTTTCGCCTTATTTCTGCTTATTATTAAATGAATTTGCTTCTTGATATTTCATTGTTTCGGTTTGAGTTACTCAAAACTGTATAACTGATAGAATAGGCTATAATATATACAATGGGAGTTTGAACCAATACTTCTCAAAATAAACTAATCAACCCACTACATGTCCTATAGTCCAAGAGACGGAATAGAGGTCGACCATCACCCATCTGTTTACCGGATGAAACATACTTTTTATAGGGTTTCATAATAGTATATTATGCAACGATCGTGTAATGATGGTTATTAATATATGAGCATAAACCGGGATACGAAACGAGCCGAAGGTGAGTTTCGTATGGTTTATGCGAGTGTATTAATAACCATTACATGAGAGTTGCATACGCTATTTTATCTACACCCAATAAATAATGAAGAACTAAAAATATTATAATATTAGGTATTTATATTGAACACAATAATAGTAGGTAATCAATCGTATTTCTTTGAAAAATTCTACAGAATTATAATTAATGGTATAACCACGGAAAATACAACAATGAGAAGAAAATAAATTAAAAAAAGTCTTTGCCGAGGTCTGGGATTGAACCCGGGACGTTTGTGATCACTGCCCGCGCCGCTGACCTCTTGGCCATGAAAGAACATTAGATTAGAATGAAAATAACAACATATATGTTGCATTTGTCAAATGAAAAATATAATCCTTTCGATTGTATTTTTTTCTTGTCTAAGACATCCGTGGAGGGTCGCTGGTAATTCTTCTATATCCCTGCTATAAGACATTTTCATTCGATTATCGAAAATTGACTGAATTCTTCGAAAATTCAATACCTACTGATTTTGACTTGACAAACGTCAAAATGCAAAGCTTGCACATCATGCTTGATTGAAAAATAATGGGTTTCTATTGGTTGAAAATCTGTATCGTAATGAAAATCTGTATCGTAATGGATTTCATTATAAAACGGGTTGTGGGCATATAAGTGTATTATTAGAGTACGGGTGTAGATAAATAGACGAATACGCCTATAATGGCTTGCCTATCAAATTGTGGTCCAGAGAATGTACAGTGAGATTCAAAAATTTCCACCATATGGAAAATTTTTTTATTATCGATTTGTCAGAAAGTTTGTTTCTTCATAAAAATTGGTGTATTGCAGAATACTTGCATAGGTGTTTTCAAAATTTCAAATTTCCAAACAGTGTACAGGGGAGAAAGAAAAATAGGAATATCGATCAGGTATAAACCACATGTCATTTTCGTGCCAACAAACTTCTGCGCTCGTGAAAATGTCGTTTTTCTCACTTGTTGTACAATATACCATTTCTTTTGTATACCGAGCATATGCAAAAACATGCGTACAGGAGGCAGAGCGATGAACCTAATGAAACTATTATTACTAAGAACTACACAATATGATTGCATCACAAAAATAATAAACGTCCAAGAAAGGGTGCACGGGTCAGCTATTATAATATAAATGTTCATGAAATATCGGCTAGTTCAATTCAAGTTTTGGAACGGAAAAAAATGTGGTTCCATTTTTATAAAAGCCTTGCTTTCTTATATTTTTTGATACTTTACTCCTCCACCATGAAGTTTTAATGGAAGTTCTGAGAGACACACCCTGTATGGAGCACACTGATGCACCATTGGCCTTGAAAACATTTCGCTCAGCGACTGGAATCCCGAATTAAACTGATTAGGTTACAATATTACGAGTACAATTGTTATGAAATAATAAACATGCATATTATCGCACTAATGTGAGGAATCTGAGTGGGACAGAATATATAGTAATTGAGGCTGGTAACCTACAATAATAAACTGATTGAATAAATATCAAAATTAGCATAGTATAATATCTGAAGTAGAAAATATTTTGTGTGGTACTGATTAAAACTCTCTTTGTCTATATAATTTTTTGTATCAAAACCTACCAAAAACTCATTAAAAATACTGGACTGAATTGAAATAGGTCTTCATTCTCATTAATTCAAGTTTCATTTCTGATGATTCAGTAGTCGAACTTCATGCGAGAAATTAATTAACGTGGACTCAGCTTTTAACGTGTGAATCCCAGCATGGTGTTGCGGCGTGGAATTTTCACTCGAAATGTTTATAATGTGCATTTCACTTATCTTGCTAGGAATTTTTGTTCTGATTCAGTATTTTCGATCTGATATGTTTTCAGACAGGTTTCAATCAAGTGAATTATGTGATAAATGTAAGATGCGTTCGAATGATATCAATTCTGCTAGATATGCTATGGTTTCCCAAACAAAATTATGAAATATTTCAGAAGATAATTGATGGAGTTAGCATGGCGTGGCTCATTGCGACCTTCACAGCTCTATTGTGATGCTACTTGATTATTATATCTCTTCATCAAACTTCATCTCTTTGATGAGACACCACAGCCTTGACATTGTCTCAGTAATACAGCTCATATAGCTTTTGTTTCATGTCATAGCTTCTCTTATTTTCGCACTTACAAACTCTTTCACTCACTTTGATACATACAATATGTTCCACCAAACTTGCGATTTGGCTTGCCTCCATGAGTTAATGGATGTCTCAATCTCAATGCTTTTTGCTAACTGTGTGACTCTCATTCTAGGTTTGATCCCGTATCCACTCCTTCTTGGATCTTTGGACCATCTGTGTACCAAGTTTTCCTCCTGGAACTTTCTGCAAGTCCTGTCTACTTGGTATGCTGAGCTTCAGTTCCTGATAGAAGTTGTACAGGGGGACCATGTTGTACAAAATTCCGGAAATTCTCCCAGAAAACATGATACATTTTTCGTGTTGCTTTCCAGAAGCATGGATTTACTCATGACATTCTTACTAAAAATTGCTTGAAACAAATTTCTCCTATGAACTACTATACAAATGACTGATTTGGTAGCATTATTACTTGGTGTGTTGATGTTACCTTTGAATAACATCAAGTGCTATTCTGTTGAAGAGTTTTCAATATTCAAAGAGGACCAATACGTGGATCAAAATTACAATAAGGTTGGTAGATTAGATGAAGTTGTGCAGATCATTCTGTAGGAACCAGTTCAGTGTGAGTTATTCAATTCTCTTATGATTCAGAGTTTTCTCCAGAACGCAATGAGAGGAAACCAGATGGAATTGAATTTTTGAATTTATAACCTTATGTTCGAGTCTCATAGATGAAACATGGTCCTCGATGCAACCAAAATCAACTTGATACTTTTTGCTTCTATGATAGCAGCATATATTAAGTAATTGAAGTGAAGGATCAGAGTCTACACAAGCTCAGCAACATATCACCCAATGTTCAGAGACAGATACAGTAGCCAAATCGATCAATAGGTACCCTTGGTTCTGTGAATGATTTTATCAAGAGTTATCCCTCTTACGTCGCCTGAATAGTTGCAAGTTTTCGGTGAGATTATGGTTGGTACATCTGTCTCAGCGTTTTCTGAAGTTATGATCAGAGTATTCCTCAATGACGATGTACCGATGTAAGTGCCATGTTGTAAGATTTGAGACCGCGTACAATCGCCTCTAGACATGAGATGCTCTATGATCCAGTAGAGAATGACAGTGTGACACTGAGAGACGTCTACAAGTGTCTAACATTTTTATGCCAGCACGTCTAGCGGTGCTTGTCTGCTTCCGATAACATCCCTTTGATAATTTTTTGAAACAATGCCCATTCATCAGTATACAATGTTGCAAACACCTTTTATGTCTGTACCGTCGTTTAGGGTGATTATGTAAAGTTCATTGAAAAGTGGAATCGTGTTTTTGTTAACTAGCAGTAGTGGAATTTCGACAAGCTCTTCATTCATTCAGCGGTGAATTATTGCATTATATTACATGGTGATGTGTTTGAGTAAGTGGATGCTTGGGTATCTGAGTATTAATTGGATTGTCTCATAAAATTTGAGAGTGGTACAAAAATGTATCGGCATGCAAAGCTGAAAAGCTGCAATAATCATTCTTACTGCCGATGGAAATCACACAGTGGAATGGAATGACACTAAAATTACGACGAAAGAGAGCAATGGCAGGAAACGAAAATGATAGGAATCTGCTTTCATCATGCTGTATGGTGAAGAATGCATATCTATGAGTTCGCTTGATATGGATCGCGGATTGCTACCCCTCCTAAAGGAAAAAACGTTATGTCGAATTTGAAATATTTGACAAATGTCAATTACCAAGATTGCTTACAAGAGATATTTAGATTTGTACAGGATTTTGCGTATAAGTTTTGAGAACGGGAGCGAATTTAGTTTTTGAAACGTTAACGATAGGTATTTTCATATATATATATATATATATATATATATATATATATATATATATATATATATTAGTTCTTATTATTTTTTTTGTGATAGGCAAAATTTGCCTTATACGAGAAGTTGCTGATTAATTGGACTTGTTCTATCCAGAAAAAACTATTTTTCAATAGACGCAGCAACTTTTCGTGGTAAATTGCAAATCTGCCCTTCTACACTTGTATAGATTTCAATATCAATTCTTATTCTTTCAGATTGTGGTAGTTTACAAACCCAGAAAACTACGGAACAAATTGTGATGGATTTATTGGTAATCAGCAGTGTCTGTGGGTTTAAGGTGAGATTTTTATCAATCCACCTTCATATTGGAATATTTAGGAACATTTTTTTTCAAATGTTTGAATATTCTGTTCATGTCATATCGATTGAAATACAGAATTGTTCTGAATTATTCCGTTTGATTTGGTCTAGTCGCTTCCTTAAAACCTTCCGGAGTAGTATTCAGTTCGATTTTGCCATATGCTCTTTCTGCAGAACATCCAAACCTGATTCCAATGAAATGAAATTCACAAATCTCTCTCAATTCATCTTGAACTGGGGAATTTCTATTCATGAAATCATATACGAACCCCTGAATAAGAACCGCCTAAAACAATACCCAAACTATACTCAGTTGATGAAAACGAACCCAATTCATTCATCAAACAGTAAATTCATGAAACACTTTATATATCGCCGCAGAAAAGTACCTAGTTTTGAACATACGTTGTATCTATTGAATCCGAAACACTTCTCCAACAACAATTTGGGAACCTTCACGCCCATATTGAGGACTTCTGCTGAGCCAATCGGTCTTTCAGTTCGAACCAAATAAAACACAAAACATCACAAACAACTAACAGTTAAACCAACACACACGTGTCTATTTTTGCATGCTAGTTCAACGGATAAAATACCACAAGCGGTTGAGTGGCCGACTGGCATGCGGCACTGGAGATAGATTCCAATTCAGTGATGATGAGTTTGTCACACGCGAAGCAAATTCTCTGAAACCGGTACCCAGTTCGAACTACAGCGGTACTCGACTGAAAGCGAAACAGTTCTACCGTAGATGTTGGACTTGGAACAGGCTTAGCGACGGTTTATCTGATTCTCATCTGTTCGTTAACGTTCTAATGGGCGGCCTTGAGACTTCTGATTTCAGAAGGTAATTGAAGGCGAATATGGATTTTCATCAGGAGCGTATCTAAGAGGGATAGTGAATAAATCGGAAAACAAAAAATCACGGACTGACTTAGATTTTGATTGGTTGTTGAGAAAATACAACTCGTCGACCTATAAATCCCTTCGAAAATTCACACATTGGTATTATTTGGAATAGCGTAATCCAGGGGTTATCTTCATCTTGAGTGCAACACAGTGAGAACAGGTTCATCAGTTGAATTTTGTGACAATGTGATTTCCACCCTCGGCCTACTACGCATTCATATACAAAAACATCTTGTTCAATACATAGTTTTGCGGAGGACAGTATTCTTCATACCAGTTTCGCTTGCAGAGTCTCCATACCAGCTCGAGAAACAAAAATTCTAGAAACATTCACGTCAATAAAATTAACTACGACTTGGTAAAATTATTAGAATGGGGTAACATGAACTTGGTGGAATTTAATGCTACGGAAATCCAGGGATGTCTCTCCTCAAGAAAAGCCGATCTATCATCATCTAATATTCAGATGTCAGGAGTAACTATTCCTACAAAATCAAGTAGCTCGATGCTAGGAATTACGATCAGTGATAATCTCTCATGGGGAAACCATGTGAGATCGATCGCTAAAAAAGCTTCCCAGAAACTTGGATTTCTATTTCATGCGAAGAAATACTTCGCTTCTCGTCAGCTTATAATGATCTACAAGGCTCAGATACGACCTGTCATGGAATACAGTTCTCATGTGTGGAGTTCAGCACCAAAACATTCATGAGGCTTTTCGATTCTATTCAGAGAAAGGCAATCCGTCTTATCGGTGATTCTTCGCTCACTTCATTGGAACATCGTAGAAGGGTCGGAGACTTGTCTCTTTTCTATAGATACTTTCACGGTCGATGCTCTTCCGAATTGTTATCAATCGTTCCATCCTTGGCAATATCTACACGGATGACTCGACGAGTACAGAATTCCCACCCATTTGTTGTGAATTTGGAAACCTGTCGAACATTTCCTGCTCGGGGATCTTTTTTCAAAAGAGGTTTTTCCTGAGGCTTGAAAATTTCAGAAATTCAAAGTGAATGATAATTCGTATCTCCTGTCCCCTGATTCACGCGGTGTTACCGGTGGTCCCTTTCGTGTGAATGAAAAAAAATCCTGTTATCTCAACTCCATGTATCGATTTCGACGATGCAATTCGCATTAAGGCACACTAATCGAATTAAAAAAATATTCGTGAACATTGACAACATTAAAAATGCTTATTTTGTTTCTAAACTTGTAATGATCTGGGGTACTATTTTCGAATCAAATTCGTATACGAAACCGATTTTGTTTCGCAGTTCAGTAACCATTTTCCTTATAGCTCCATCTCATTCTACTCGCATAGAAATCTGTTCGCATACATTTGAAAATAGTACCCCTGGTGTTAACCTCGGAGGCAGAACGCCATTTACTGGATGACCAAGGGCTCAAATTCCTCAAACACCATGTACAGATCGCTAACAACGGGCACATCCTACGGTAAACCGTAGATATGCATCCAATAGATGGCGTTTCATCTTCGAGGTCTACACTACTTGCACCAAATTCAGAATTCCACTTTGTGAGGAGTAGACAGAAATGTTTGTGTTCGCCCTTCCAAATGTCTTTGATGAGACCTATGGCCTGTTTAAACAGCTGTCTGGCATTGGATTTGTGATTGCCATCATTTCGAACATCGGATTAGTGATTTCCGTGATATTGAATTTGGAAAATAATCTGAACATTTGTTCGAAATTCAAATTCCTAGAATTTGAGTACATTTGTGAACTTCCTTCAAATATCAAAAATCCACTGATATTTCATGAATGCTTCAAGACAATCTGAAACAGGTAATAGAAAACATTCAAAATAATATCCGCTTGAAAATAAATGAATATTTTTTTAAAACCACGGTTTTGTTGTCTTTTACATATCTCCAGGTTTAATTGGACGGGGACTCGAAAGCCAATTTAGGCATATTTATTTAAACATTCGTTGTTTTATTTTGAACGTTGAGTTGATTTCACATTTCTTTGTGAAAGCACTTTTGAATCGTTTTCTTTCTTCTTCGGTACTATCAGTTTCATGATAACAGGATTTCATAATGCTTGAATTGGAAAATAATGGATAAATATCATAGGATCATATCAAATAAATGGACTCATGGAAGGCGATCCTTATGCATTTATTTGAAAATTGAAATATACACGGATCATCGTTATCTTCAGTGAATTGATTCCTGCTTTTTCCTTGTTTGGAATTGATGAAATTATGTTAGAAATTTCCCTTTGAAAAAAAAACACGTTTTTCGAATATTCCCGAACAAAAAATTTTTCTTCGTTTGATTTTCATGCCAACTTGCTGTAGATAATTGAAATGATGGAGTTTTGGTCGTGGAAAACCTCAGAGACAAACACTCGTAAGTGTCATGAAACAAGTGATTGTGGCAATAGTTCACGTAAATATAGAAGAATAGTGAAAAAGTAATTTCCATAAAGTGAATCATAACCAAGGAATATATGAAATGTCACATTTCAGTTGGTCAGAATGAGCCCTCTAAGGTTCTGAGTAATTTTTTTCATCAGGAGATTAAATGTACCTACTGGATTCCCTAGTCATTGTTAAATGCCAGTAAGTCAACTGATATAGTTGAATAAGATTTCCAACATTTTTTGAAATGCACACATATATTTTGTCAAATGTCATATGTTGTATATTTAAAAATATTTATCCACGACTATTGTATAATGTGACCATTATACGTCTGTTTGCTCGACTTCAATGATACTTATTATTCACAATGAGTCATTATTCACTGCTGTCAAGTAATACTTCTTTGATTTAGCTATAATATTATATTGTTCAGCTTCAAACAATCGGTTTTCAAAATTTTGTCGTGTAAACCACCAAATATTTTCAGTTCTTTACTTTCATAAAAAAGAAGGCAAGGAGCATCTACTCTAAATTATCAGCGACTATGAATGTGCGTGTCATATCGAAAGAGCTTTTGAATCCAAATTAATTTGACCCAAACCTGACAACAGTATTCTATGAAATATTTGTTAGAACCAAATAATACTGTTCCCAAAAATATGTACGTAATATAAAAATGTTTACGAACAAAACAACTTCAATAAATTTTTCTATTAGTCGTGGATGAAGTATAGTATTCTACTCGCGTATAATGACTTTTATTCTCTCGATAAACTTCACCTCGTGAATAATAGCCATCATTATATGCTCGGTGAATAATATACTATTAGACTTTGTTCCATTGACGTACTATAAACCATATTCTGTATGTCACATATACAATAAACTTTCTATGTATCTATCTACCATTTCTTATCTCCTGAAATTATTTTTCCGGCTGAATTACAATAACCAATAGATAAAACTTTTGATTAAGTATTGGGGATCGACCCGCCTAGGAACTCATATAAAACCATCCGGCTGGATCAGTCTAATCCCCGAATAATAATTGTCCCCATTCGGAACGGCATAACCTTCCCGAAACGGGGTATGAAATTCTGGATAAGTTATGCGAGTCGAATGGGGATTACATCGAACAAAGCAATCCTCTGGTGCGCCAATTATTTAAGGCGAGTGTGTGACAACGGAAGAATAAACTGGTCAGCACTAGAAATAGCCAGAATAATTTTTTTGGAAATAAGAGTTTCCACTAGGAGTTTATGAATTGGCATGCGGGTCTGGTCCGATGTTTTACATAGGTCAAACAGAAAGATCATTCAACACGTGCATAAGAGAACATAAAACTAGTATAACTAGTTTGGAATTTTTTCCAGAGAACGACGGCCTTCAAGCCCGAAGAAAAGTAGTTATACTAATAACCTCGGCTGCGAAAGCCTTAACCATTTTGTCAACATAGAACTAGTTGAAAATCAAATTCTGATTATGATTCCCACCTCACAGAAGGTCATGAGTTCAACCGTGTTGTCAAAATACGGCATTGCTTCCTAAGAATATTCAATAGTTGTTTTTTCTCTCAATAGTTCAGAGGATTCCAAAATAACGCCATTCGTGATTGAAGGCAGAGGAGTTTTTGCTCGAGTTTTTGATATGTATTAGTTCATTAAACTTTTGTGTAAGTATGTTGGGACTGTCTTGAACGAATTGTTCTTTTGGATGATTCCATCAAAATAATATATACGATATTGTATTTCAAATATTTTTCCGGCCATTTTCCAATTTTTTTCCTTGTTGAAGACGTCTGACCTGTCCTTCACTCCCAGGTCTCTGGAAAGCACTTCAGTTTCTAGGACTCATTGCGCTCTGCTTCCCCATACTTTATGACACCCATTTCAACATCCTTATCCCCAGCACAAGCTTGTGTAGGTTGATAGCTGGGTGTTTGTCATATTCTTCTGGATCCAAAATTGCTTTTCCATATATTTGTTGCCTTTGATGATCCAGAGCCTCACATTCGCAGAGTATGTGTCGAGCTGTCTCTATCCCTTTGTTTGTCTGCAGTTAAGGTCGCCGTTGTACAGCCCTATTCAAATCAGGTGTACTTTGACTGGACAGTGTCCAGTCAACAGCCCTGTTATAACCCTTATCTGATTCCTGTTACACAGAAGCAGGTCTTCAGTCTTTTTCCTCGATGGTCCTTTTATGAAAGTTCTCCCGTGAGAGCTATTGGGTATATTTCCCCAGTAATTTCTATGTTTTGTTCTCACCCAATTCCTTCTGTGACTCCGTACCGTTGTTTTGGGTCCCTCCACTGCTGACTCGGGTCTTTTATGGTCTGCCAGATATTTCAGTTCCTCGCGGCATTCCATACCAGTCTAGATGTTACTCGGGAATTTTTCAGTGCCCTGAGTGAGGCCTGGCTGTCCGTGAAAATATTGATCCTCCCATTTCGTTGTGACCTACGATTGATTGTTTTCGCACATTGGAGTATGGCATGAATTGCTGTTTGAAAAACAGGTGTGTGTTATCCGAGCGGTTAACTGTACCTTAGGTTTGTCCCCGCACAGTATACACCAGCTCCTGTTCTATATTCCGCCTTGGATCCATCTGTAAACCAGGCGCTCCAGCTGGGCTCGTTCTCAGAGAGATTTTCTCTTTGCCACTCTTCACGATCTCTTATCATTACTGAGAAGTTCGTGTTGAATAAAAATTTGGGTGACATGTGGTCTGTATTCAGGTTGAGTACATGTCCCTCCACATGTCCCACGACATCTGGTTTCACCGATCTTTGTATACCGGTGAATTTTCCTATTCTTGCCTCTCCCCCTATCACAAGATGTGAGGGGGAAAGATCCAAGAGCAACTCTATTGCTGCTGTTGGTGTTGTTTTCATTGAACCTGTTATGCCCAGAGAGGCAAGTCTTTGGACCTTGCTCAGTTTGTTCATAGCAGATATTTGTTTAGTCTTTGACCACCATGCCAAAGATGCATACGTTATCATGGGTCTAACCACCGTTGTGTACAGCCGGTATAACATGTTTGGTTTAAATCCCCATTTCTTTGTGCCTGGCGTGCGCCTGGCCACCATAAACGTCATCTCCGCTTTTCTCTTTATTCTGTCCACATGTTGGTTCCAGGTTATTCTTGAATCTGGTACAACTCCAAGATCCTGACAAATTGATATCTTCACCTGGGAGTCTCAGAGGTCCAAGTTCCTCCATATTGACTTATTTCAAGCCCTTCCTCATCGGTTCCACTGGCATTCAAGGCCTGCTGCATGCACCCCCTCACTATACTGTTGTATTTGCCCTGTGCAATGATGACTAGGTCGTCAGAATAACCTCGTATTTCGTGTCCATTTCGGTCCAACAAACATAATAAATCGTCCATAACGAGGTTCCACAGAAGTCGGGCGATTGACGATTGCTATTTGTCTTTTCTTATCACTTCGTCTCAGATGTAACATATACAATGGACAAATAAAGTTGAATAACATATTGTATTCAAATACCAACATCAGGTATTATAAAAGAAGCGGTAGAAAACATCATTCTCATTGGATATAATATATCCTATATAGTAATTGAAAAACAAATAATGCCCACTCGATTCGGATAAGCATGTATATGCATTCCCTTCGATGTAAAAAAAATTCCAGTGCATCAGTTGACTTGCGTTTCCAGTTGTATCGAAACGGAATAGAAGCATAGAAAGTGGTTACAGTAAATTGAAGCAACCGTCGTTTTGGGGAGCTAAATTGTTATGGCTGGCGATCAGACTAACCGTAATAGCTACCATACATCTCTTTTTGGGGTGTATTTTCTTCAGGCTCGGCACAATAATTGCCCTCATTGACGGGTCTTGATGAGTGTGCGGTGGTCTCATTCGGATAGTTCTGGTAACTGAGGGAAAAAACTATAGTGTTTTATGCGACTGGAAACTAGGTCAATGCCTCCTGTTTGTTGATTTTTTGCTCAACAACTGGTCTCGGTATGTGCGTTTAAGGGTTTTCATAGACTGAAAAACGTGTATATCGGAGCGCATCCTCCATGGTCATACATGTTTACGGGCTGAAAAAACAACCGATAGTTCAACCATATCCGGAAATTTGAATGAAATAGAGGTCATATGTGACGTGATCATACGTCACGCTTTGGGTGGGACAGTCCCGCTTTCAGGCAGTCTGTCCCCCTGTCTCCAGTGAGGCCGCTATATAGTCCCGCACGGGGAGACAGATTTCATGATATTTCATGGCATGCTTATCGAGAAGAGCCTTAGCACTCTTAGTGAATGATTTATCAGTATGGTACAACTGCAAAACGATTCTGACAATATGAGTATCATCATCATTTATCATCAATTAACAACAATTTTTGTCTCCTGAATATGCTCCTGAATGTTAGCGAAACGCGCGTTGAGTGCGAAAGTATCAGTTTGGTGTTAGGGTAATTGATCTCTAGGAAAAGTTTCAACTCTCACACCAAAGGTTCCAATCTCAATTCAATCGATCGTCTTGAAATCAGGACTCTTCATTATTTGAAGTTTACGAAAGCGCTGAACGGACATGCAAGGAAAAATATTATAATTCTTTTTTCAAACGCAAGATACACACGAAAGAGAAGCCCAGTAATGGTCAGAGAACACCGCCTGAATCAAGGGACAGGAGATACGAATTAACATTAACTTTGAATTTTTGAAGTTTATTAGCCTCAAAAAAACCTCTTTTGGCAAGGAGTTCCAAAGCTTAGCTGTCCTATTGGAAAAAGTTAACTGAGCAAGAGAGGTTCGACAGGCCTCCAAATTCACAACAAAGGGGTGGGAATTCTGAACTCGTCGAGTCATCCGTGGAGATATTGCCAAGGATGGAAAGATTGATAACAATTCAAAAGAGCACTGACCGTGAAAATATCTGAAGAAGAGAGACAAGCCTCCGGCCCTACGATGTTCCAATGAAGTGAGCGAGTCTGTGAGCGAGGAATCACCAACAAGACGTATTTCCTCTCTCTGAATAGAATCGAGAAGCCTCAATGAATGTTTTGGTGCCGAAGTCCACACAAGAGAACTATATTCTATGACAGGTCATGTAGATCATTAGAAGCTGACGAGAAGTGAAGTATTTTTTCGCACGAAATAGAAATCCAAGTTTCTGGGAAGCACCTTTAGCGGTCGAACTCACATGGTTTTCCCATGAGAGATTATCATTGATCGTAATTACTAGCATCGAAATACTTGACTTTGTAGGAATAGTTACTCCTGATATCTGAATACTAGATGATGATAGATCGGATTTCCTTGAAGAGAGACATGCCTGGGTTTTCCTAGCATCAAATTCCACCAGGTTTATTTCACTCCATTCTATTAATTTTATCAAGTGTGAACTGATGATCATGTATAATTGCCAGTTCAAACTGATAATTATGTATTATTGTGAATTCAAACTGACAATGATTATAGCTACAGTTGCCAGGTTGAACTGGCAATTATACATAATACATTATACATAACAGTTCAAACTGACAATTATACCTAATTGTCAGTTCAATCTGGCATTCATAATATTTTTTCCTGCACGTTCGTTCAGCTCTTTCGTAGAGATTCCATCCCATCGAAAAAATTTAATCTGAGGTTGGATATAAAAGAGAAAAACAGCACTTTATCTTGATTTCCCAACGTCTGCATAGTCCGCCGGCTAGTATTTCATTGGAGGGACGTGGTCCACTGAATTATTCTCCTAAATACCAGAGTCCTTTTTTTCTTGTCTAGACAGACAGGGTGTGCCATCCGTATCTCAGATAAATGTCCCCGATTCAAATGAAAAACGCTATTAAGAACTTGATTGGGATTCCTGACCGAGTTTTTCCTGAGTTCTGTGCTGAATGATAATTATTATCAGTTGGAAAATGCGAACATAATTAATACTTCTTTCTCCATTGAAGATGATAGAATGTGGAAATTGTCAGAAGTATGTAGAGGAAAACATTCGTAGTCATTCTTAATTGTGGACCGAACATTACTGTTGAGTAGAACCTTCCGTTGCACTCGAACAAATTCAGAAGAACAATAGTCATGTTCCGATATTCTTGAACAGTAAGGTCCAGTTAATTCAGTCGTTCCGATTTTACTGACACTCACTGGCAATTATTTCGCGCCAATTTTCGAGGTACCCTGTTGAGACTAAAAAGGTACTGGTGCTACTGCTGCAGAAGTGGTCCTGTAGTCCCAGTATTCCCCAAATTGGGTTATTTCAGGTTGTGTTCAAATAAACGTCAACGAATAACAGATTAAATTTGTTGGCAGATCATTGCAATTGCAAAATTATCAAAAATGTTTCGAGTTGTAATGGAAGATATTTGCGTAGAAGTCGATACTGAAACTGCTTATAACCTGAAAGCTTATCATATAAATAATCCATTGTATGAATAACTTTTTCAGATCCTGATTATGTCAGTCGATATTGCAGGTCATAAGGGGAGAATTTCAGAATAGTTCCAAAACTGGTAAAATTCCGTTAATCGCGCTCCGCCTCGAAAATGAAAAATTTTTGGTGGAACTTACGTATTTTGGCCTCCTGAACAAAATATTCAAATGAAATTTTTGGGGCTCTCGATTCGTTGCGGAGATACGGCCCCCCAAAGACAGAAAATCGGGGTTTTACGCCTATGTTAGTTTATCTGACAATTCCGCTCAAAATTCCTCCTTCTTTCTATCAACACAATGTACACATTCTATATACCCTTCTTCATCACTTTCCAACCAAATTATAAGCATTTTTCACTACAAAACTCTAAAATGTAAATCTTCATAGGAATTCGACCTCGAACTCTTTTGACGATTAACATTTTAGAGTTTTGTAGTGAAAAATGAAAGAATGCAATCCATTTGAATTTTTTGTTCAGAAGGCCAAAATACGTAAGTTCCACAAAAAATTTTTCATTTTCGGGGCGGAGCCCGATTAACGGAATTTTACCGAAGGCTGAACCGTCAGGATATAATATATTCATACGCAAAAGTTTTAGCGCCAAGTTTTAATTTTGCGGGATCCGCACTTCGGAAGTTCAGGATCCAGAAGATCAATAAAATCTGCGGGAATCCCATTGTTCGAGATTGCAAGCCTTACTCACTTACCTGAAATGTTGTTCGAAAATGTGGTAATACTTCGGTCGATATGAGCACCTTTTTTTTGAATTTTTTTTTGTGGAACTTACGTAACTCGGTCTTCTCTACAAAAAATGTTAATGAAATAATCGGCGGTCTCCTATATTTTCGGAGATACAGGGCCTTTTTGGTGTAAAACTTCACAATTTTCCACATGAAATTTCTGTTGTTTGAACACACAAAATTCCTCCTTCTTCTGATCAAACGTTAGTCAATCTTTTATTCACTCGTTTTCAACATTTTCAAGCAGGAAAAAACATTAGTTTTCCAAAAAATGCAATTATTTTCAAACCCTAACGAATTTGTTGTGATGTCATAGTGAACTGACAGTCGAAAGTGATGTATTTGCAGTGTTGCCGCTTTCATTGTTATTGTTAAGAACTGAATGCATTAATGTTGACTTTTGGAGAAAGTTGGATTTTTTGAAAAAATAATGTTTTTTTCTGCTTGAAAATGTTGAAAACGAGTGAATAAGAGATTGATTAACGTTTGATCAGATGAAGGAGGAATTTTGTGTATTCAAACAACAGAAATTTCATGTGGAAAATTGTGAAGTTTTAAACCAAAAAGGCCCTGTATCTCCGAAAATATAAGAGACCGCCGATTATTTCATCGACATTTTTTGTAGAGGAGACCGAGTTACGTAAGTTCCACAAAAAAAATTTCAAAAAAAGGTGCTCATAGCGACCGAAGTATTACCGAAAATGTTAGGGGTGTAAAGACCTACCACATTTTGAATGTACCCGTCTATTCTTGTTATTTTCTCTATGGGACCTCTAATTTAATCTTCCAATATTCGATTCATCTTGTAATAAGATAGGGTACGTGACACCTGTCACCGCTGACAGTTCCTTTGACGGATGTCCGATGGCGATCCGTAGTAGGTTACTATCACTGTGAAAAGCGTTCCGAAAATGCTCACTGTGGCCAGTAATACCAGCAATATCGGAACATGACAAATTCTAATCTGTCAATACGCCATTGACAGATTATAATCTGTCAATGGAAATATTTTTTATTTTTACAGTGACCCTAATACGCCGTCGCAATTCTGATATTGTTTGAAGAGAAAACAGTTCATTTCCAAAATGAGGTCAAATGAATTGAATTGCCTTGACCCTTCGACTGAACAAATAATGATTGATGAGAACAATAACACGTGCTACTTTAAGGAACGTCAGCCAGTTCAATCTATTTCGAGAAAATAATGTCGTTGTGCAGATAAATTGAGATATCGTTTTATAGTTATCCAAACACAGTGGGTATTTCATTGTTGTTCTCCTCTATTTAAAGTATCATTTCTGATCAAGGGGAAAAGACTATTTTCTCGTCTCCTAGAGAAATATACTTTTTCGTTAGTTTGAAGATAATTCATGCCAAAGAATGGCTTGTCATTTTTTTATATGTAGATACACACGAAAGAGAAGCCCTGTAATGTTCGAAGAACACCGCGTAAATCAAGGGACAGGAGATACGAATTGACATCCACTTTGAATTTTTGAAGTTTGTAAGTCTCAGGAAAAACCTCTCTCGGCAAGGAGTTCCAAAGCTCAGCTGTTCTATTAATAAAAGATCCCTGAGCAAGAGAGGTTCGACAGGTCTCAAAGTTCAAAACAAAGGGGTGTGAATGCTGTCGAGTCATCCGTGTAGATATTGCCAAGGGTGGAACGATTAATAATAATTCAGAAGAACATCGACCATGAAAATATCTATAGAAGAGACAAGTCTCCGACCCTTCTACGATATTCCAATGAAGTGAGCGAGTCTGAGAGCGAAGAATCAACAAGACGGATTGCCTTCTTCTGAATAGAATCGAGAAGCTTCAATGAATGTTCTGGTGCCGAATTCCGAGACAGGTCGTATCTGAGCCTTGTAAATCATTAGAAGTTGACGAGAAATGAAGTATTTCTTCGCACGAAATAGAAATCCATGTTTCTGGGAGGCACCTTTAACGATCGATCTCAAATGCTAAAAACTAAACAAGGATTGGACAGACGATAGAACTAATTATCACAAGACTCCCAATTCCATTTGAAAAAAGTGATTTTTCACTATTGACATTTTCACATGGTATCCCGTTCTTTAAATGAGGGTAGAGGACTTTTTATGGCCGAACTGTGAAACATTTTTTTTTTCGAACTATACTACTTGATAATGTTTGCTGAAGACAAACACTTTTATCTTCCTGCCAGGAAGGATTGCATGAATGAGCTCTGTATTCTCAGATATTGGTGCTTACGACAAGCTATTCCAGCATCAATATTTTTCGGTTTCACTGATCCTATTTAGTATTTTTAGTCACATTCACTGTCAAACTGACGAGTGTTCAGGTTGAATTTTTCAAAAGGTTCCTCAGCATCATCAAAATATGCTTGTTCGTTCCAGGACTGGAATAATTCATATTGCATTCATGGTTCTGGAATTTTGCTGTGGAATATCGGATAGGCTGTTCTTATCTCAAGAAGTTTAAAGCAATCATTTCGAGCAACTTCTGAACTGAACTCAGCTTTTTTTTCCAAATTATGAAGTTGAAGGACAATGTATTCAGGCAATTATTCAATTGTTCCGTCATTTTGTAGTAGTTGAAGATATTGACTTCATATTCAATGGTTGTAAAGTATTCGTCAGAAGCTTGAAAAGGATGTGTCACGAAAACCCCCTTTTCTTTAAATTTTTTTCCAGATGACGCATAGTCGCCAATGTCACTAAAAAATATTGTATTCATGTATGAACCACCCCACGTTTATTTTTTTCAATTTACCTGTTTAATAAATGAAAATGGGCAGACATTGAAGAAAGCCACTGTATAATAAAATAGTTTATAGTTTTTTGCTGTGACGCGTTATGTTTTGCGGAATATGAATACATTAACATTAAAGTTACCATGCGAATATTATTTATCAGATTCAAATTTTTGCTCTGAATATTTTTTTCCTTGTCCTTTTTCAGTAGATTGTTGTAAAAAATTGTTGTGATCTAGATGTGATCTAGATCGCACATTTTTCTATTTCAAACTGTTTTATTTCAATAACACAGTCCAACAGTTTTAATGAATACTCATTGACCTTTTCTTGATTCAGAAATTTTACATACATTACGCCTTACGGAACTCTACTACTGAGCTAAATCTCAAAAAATGTTTTCATTGGTTCATGGTAAAAGTATCATGTGAGAATGCTGTCATTGGTTGGCATTGTGAGAACTTTCTGAAAGTGAAAGATAGAGTAAAAGTTCATTAAACAAGCATATATACTTCCACAAATTTTCATCCTTCAAACAGCATAGATTCGAAAAAATTGAAAAATTATTACTCCCCGCACGTATTTTCTCCAGGAAGACAAATGAAATAAAGTTTTCTGTCATCACTGCCCTGAAGCGGTGTTGGGAGAAGATAAAGTCGGGGTCTGTCAATATAAGTGCTCGCCCCCTTCAAATCAACACCCTCCGGCCTTTTGCAGGTTATAGAGCTTATCTCAAAAGTGCATTCTCGAAGAGACTGATGGAATTCAAATAAAGAGGGACAAGGGGAATTGCACAAAACAGGGACTGATGAGGGCTGATGCTCGTTTCCTGGCAGATTTTTGTCTACTACCACGTATATGAGGGAAATCTCGAAAAAACACCCTTCGAGTTCATTTGTCTTTCTGTACATTTATCTTTCGCCCGAAGACCAGTAGATTGATAACAGGCTTCATTAGGGCTTCACTTGCTTCACTAGAAAATGAATGACACGAGGATATTTAGACAAAAGATTGAATTATTAGAGATTTTTTTGATAACATATTCCAGGATCTTTATGACTGTCTTGGGATATTTTGAGTACTGAGATCTTGAAGGATATTTATCGCTGGGCAACAAATTTTCACCGGTAATACCACTAGTGTTTGAAATTTTTTCTAGCTCACGAATATTTTGGAAATCAGTAGGCGTGGTATTCGATTTAAAAAAATTCACATCATATTGAACTTCAAAAAGTTATTTGAAATTCATTTTTCAGCCCTTCAAATTACGTCAATATATGTTTAGATAACTTTACAGATTCAACAGTTGAATAGATTTTGCCTTGTTCTGTCACATTTGATTCAGTTTATTGTGTGAACTTTAACAAAATCAATCGATTCGATCAAGTGTGTGGTGGGTTTTTTTGGCTTTGGAATAAACCAATTAGCGATCAAGAAACTACCGAATTAATTCAATGTACCGACTTTGGTTGCATAGAAATATGTGCTAGGTTTTCAACACGGTGAATTTGTTCTAGAGATGTGGATTAATATTGTATTTTCATTATTCTGCTAAATTGCTCTAGATATTTCTAGAAATACCTATCGATATTAATGTGTTGGTTTTAGGTTTTTATTAAATGTTCCGCCATTTTGTAGTAGATAAAGATATTGACTTCATATTCTTGTAGTAGGTGAAGATATTGACTTCATATTCTAGGGTTGTAAAGAATTCGTCAGGCTTCAAAATGATGCATCACAAGACTACCTTTTCCATTTAATTTTTTTTTCAGGTGGCGCCCAGTAGCCATCATGAAATTTCATTCAAAAATATAGTATTCATGCATCAATTTCATTATCCCAAGTTTGAATTTTTCGACTTGACGCGTTCAAAAAATAAAAGGGCAGTATTAAAGAAATGCACTGTATGTTGCAGTTATTCAATTCAACTCTCATCCCGACTGAAAAGTATTCAACAAGCCACTTTCGCCTTGTGCAATAACGAGCCACATTGAGCAGCTGAACGCATTTCTAAATGGCAATAGTTTTAATTAAATAGGAAAATTTCGGTCCAAAGCGCCATTTGGATAACGCCCTAGGTATACACTGATTAGGAAAGTTCCTTCGTTCAACTATTTTCTCATGTAAATCGTTGCATTTTCATGGTAAAGCAGGAAACACATGTGTTCAAACTCGTCGCAAACGGGATTACACTTGTCCGGAGACTGCAGGTGTGGATTGCCTAGATTTGCATAGATTGTGTCTCGGAAATTTATCGAATATTCTGAAATCTATTGTAAGATGCAAGATAAGCTCCAAATGACCCATTTCCGTAGTACTTCTCAAAGCGTTCCATTTTATTTCCATTTCCTTCATCGAATATTGTTACGAGTACACCCAGAACCCGGAAAGTAGATCGTGTTTAGAGTGGGGCCGGCTGATGTTAAAATTAATGGTGGTTCTAGGGGTGGATGATCGGCAATTATCCAAACTGTGCGGTGGATAGGCAGGCATGACCCCTCAAAATGGCTTGTTGAATTACCTTTATAATATGAAAGCCCGTGTTTTTTTTGGAAGAAACGTGAAATGTAACGTTAATATCGCGCAACCAAATATCATGCAACTGATATATGCATAAATAAAACAATAACATGGTAGACAAAACTGAATGGGATAAAATAGAATGAAGAGTATCCGACAAAACGAAAGCAAGGAAACTGAATTTTTGGAAACAATCAAATGGAACAATATATGAATGATTAGCTGTTTTAGCTAGATTTTCTCTTTCTTTTTGGGATTGAATCAAACGCCTTTGAATGATATACACGTATTCATCAACAAAGAGTGTTTGTATTTTTTTTATTTTACTTCTTTGAAAGAAGTTGTAACTTCTATTTTTTGATTCGAAGAAAAAAAAAAAACAAAAAATTATTCATCAAATTATTATAAAAGATTGTAGACTTTCACGGCCGACAGCTCGTTCCTCCATACATAACCGCCCTGTTTAAGCACTGTCTGACTTCAACGTATTTCCAGTGGGATGGGAAGTTTTATCAACAGAAGGAAGGGGTTGCTATGGGGAGTCCTCTGAGTCCTGTAGTTGCAAATGTCTTCATGGAACACTTTGAAAAACAAGTTCTAGAACGTTGGCGGGTCCAACCCTCCTGTTGGTTACGATATGTTGATGACACTTTTGTGATTTGGTGACAGGGAGAAGAGGAACTGAAGAAATTTCTAAAACATCTGAATTCCTGGAATCCAAAGATTCAGTTCACGATGGAGACAGAGAAGGACAGAAGAATAGCTTTTCTGGACGTATGGGTAGAAAGGAGGGAAAATGGAAAACTAGGGCATAGGGTATATAGACAGCCCACTCACACAGATCGGTACCTCAACAGGAATTCCAACCATCACCCGCGGCAGTAGAGAGGGGTAATGAAAACCTTGGTAGAAAGAGCGAGACATATTTCTTAGCCAGTCATTAAGAAAACGCCTTTCTTGGCTACCGCAAGGATAAAATTTATCGAACCTTGAGACCCCGACAGGATGTTCAATGAATGGCACCGAACCAGCCGTTATTGGACGGACTTTTCTCTATATTTACGGTGTGACGGACCACATTAAAAGACTGCTGAAACATGGGGTGAGAATAATTTTCAAGCCTACGAGGAAAATTTAGGAAAGCCTCAGATCTGCAAAAGACCCACGGGATCCATTATCCACTCCGGGAGTGTACCGAATACCGTGTAGTTGTGGATCTGTATATATCGGAATCACAAAAAGGAGCATAAAAGTTGTCGATATGGCCAAACCCAAAAATCTGCGGTGGCCGAACACGCTCTGTTGGAAGGTCATGATATTGACTTCGACGGAACTCAAGTGCTGGACACAACTATGAGCTACTACCCAGGCTCTATGGGTAGGCCACAGAAATTCACAGGCATAAGAACAACTTCAACCGCAGAGAAGAGAGCCTAAAAAACCTCAAAACATGGATGCCAGCTGTTCAAAATACACGGATCCTCCCAATGAGAGAAAAAACGGTTTCGGAAAATCAATTAAAGAATTAATGACAGTCCGGGACAGACAAATAATGACACGTCATCTGAACCACATCGAAGCCTCGCAGCAATACTTCGACCATTGCCGCATCGCCTTTGAAAATATCTACCGCAGATGCAGACGAAACGTCAGGCCCAAAAACCTGTGGACCACGGCTGAGAAGCCCGAAAACTTCTAGCAATTCATCAAATTCTTGTTCTATCTTTTATTGATCTGTTTTGTCCTTTTATTGCCTATCAGATTTTGTCATTTTGAAAACATAAATGATTTGATTTAATATGGAAGTTTCACTGCACTTTCCAGATGGCGTTTCCTGTATGTTTTACTGAGTAACGAAAAGACGCTCTTTTTTCTGCAATTCCTGAAGTTTGGCGACTTTAAGCAAGGTGTCCATGTCTCGACAATAATAATAAATACACGTTACATGAATAAACAGACAGAAAGGTTACTGTTCGTAACTGTTAATGTGGCTCGTGGCATGATTGTAATGTAATATAATATTCATGCGGCGAAACATTTGTGCTCATTGAGGACCATGAAGGTTGCGCATGAGCAAAATATAGATAATTACTATATGTTCGTAATAATTGCAGTTTTGTTATTCAAATATTGAAATATGATACATAAGATATAAGAATACATACTGCACCATAACAATAAATATTTGAGATGATAATCATAACAATAATACATATAAAATTATTCGAGACCATAATATCACCAAAATCATATTACAACTAGTATGAAATAGATCGTTTTATCTAATAATAAGATGTTACTGATTTCTATCAGTGGCAAATAAAAAGGTTTTTATATTTTTTTCAATAGATTTTTTGATTTGATATTTGAAATAGATGTTTTATAGACCTCCGGCAAGAAGTTGAAGATTTTCGTACACATAGTCAAATGAGAGCGCCTAGTCATAGATTTTAATAATAATAATGTCTTTATTCACCAGAAATTAACAGATTTTGGTGAAAGGGCGGAATTCAGTCTTTCACACCGAGGATGCGTACAAAGCTTGTATCCGCACGTTGTTGGTTCTTGCTGCGTGTTTCATAGGAATGTTTAATTTTTTGCAGACAATTTTTGTGTTTATTAATGAATAAAAGGATACTGAGCGTATATAGCTGCCTTATATCCAGTATCTTTGTTTCCATAAATAGTGTATTTGATGGGTACGTATTTGGTTTAGTGTAGATTATTTTAAGGATTTTTTTTGTAAAATGTTCAATTTTTTAGGTGGACATCTGCTGCACTTCCCCACACTAGGACAGCATACCGCAATCGTGATTCTACCAATGCGTAATATAGTGTTTTCAGGTGAGTTAGCTGGATTATATTTCTTAAATATTTGAATTTTTATAAAAGTATTCGCAGAGTTTTAGTTACGTTATTGATATGTACATTCCATCGAAGATGTGAATCTATTGTTAAACCGAGATATTTGATGCAATTTTTTGATTGTAGTTCAATAATCACTTGATTGTTACCTTTCTCATCACATTCCTGGGCAATCTGTAATGTCTGGAATTTTGGAAGCGTATTACTGTAGCATGAAATAGGAACGTAAAATGTTTTTCCGTAATTAACTGTTAATTTTTTATGCCGAAACCAGTTGAAAATTTTTTTCAGGTCATTTTCTATAGAAGATTTGAGATTGGTCCAAGTATCCGACGAGTAAATTATGGCTGTGTCATCTGCGAAGCTGATGACTTTTCCTTCACTATCCAATGACAATAACCCATTAATATATAAGGAAAAGAGTAGAGGGCCCAGTACTGTACCTTGGGGCACCCCGTAGGTTACACCTTTCTCAGAACTTAAATAATTATTAATTTTAACAATTTGGGTTTTGTCCTTTATAACCACTGAAACATGAGTCTATTTCAGTCGTGTTACAATCATGACGACATATGGATCCATCTCTTTCCCAGATGTACCTGAACGGTAACCGCACTCTCGATCCACATCTCTGCAAACCGGGAAGACAATCAATTCCTCGTAACTCCCAGATGTGAGGAATATTTTCATCGGAACGAAACGGATGAAACAGCATTGAAACCCACTGAAACGTGAATTTTGGTCGGAAATTGATTTTGAATAATACCGATTCGGGAGAGAGAAACGAAAAGAATTGAAACTTTTCCGCGTTCTAATTGAATTTCTCTGGATTAACGGCTACACTTATTAAAACTTTTTTCCGTTTGAAATTGAAACATTGACGCCCTTCGAGGGAGTCACGCTGACAAAAGTGGGATTTGGGCTTCATGAAACGAATTCAAAGTTACACGCCTCGGTTGGTGCGAGTGAATGTACGAGTGACTTCGGTGGAGTTATTTTGAAGAGAAATCATGAAAAAGGAGGATGAAAGTATTTCGCAGCAGCATTTTTGAGTAATTCTCAATCCACCACTCAAATAGTGAAAACCTAGCAATCAGGAGAAGAAAATTTATATAAGTTCTAACAATAAACGCGCATCGAACACGATTTATATCAGTAAATTTTTTTTCATGATGCTTATTTTCATTAACCAGCTGACAAACGTTAACCCTCAGATGTAGAAACTTGTGCGAATAATGAATAAACGGGGCCTTACCTTTTAACGTGTGAATCCCAGCACGGTGATCCGGCGGGGAATTGATTTCGTGTTTTTTGTTCAACAGAAGAACGTGAATCAGAGTTAGATCCATAAAAAATGTACATGTAGTATTTTGCATTGAGTTTCGTTCGCAAGTATAACATTTTATTCTTAAGCCAAAACAAGACTGTTTCGCTCAGAGAAAACTGTAAATTGATCACCTCGGTGATTTCGTAAATGGATCAAAACGTCTATGAATTATATACGGTGATATAAGGTAAGATCGGGTGAGTGTGAACGCGTTTTTCATGTGAGCAATTTTTTTTGTCGAATCTAGCTGTTTTAAAAATTTCAATTTGAGCGTCATATGCTAATAATATATAATATGTTTTCGATTTTGAAAAATTCAAACATCTTTATTGGTGAGAAAGTTATGAACTTTCAAAAGTTCATAAATGAAAATAAACCAAAATGTCTTGAAAATTAAAATTTCCTGTTCTGTCCATAATTCAGAAAGTACTTTGATAATGTGTTGGTCCCTCGGTTGGTCCACTGAAACACCTGTCTTCGGTTTCTGGCCATGAGAACTTATTTTTTCCATATGACGGAATTATTCTGTCCACTATTCAGTCCTCTAAATGCTTATCGTACCTCTCTTTATTTTTTCTATTGCATTGTCGAGGTATGTGTGGAAATGATTCGAGACCCTTTGGGTTTTTTGGTGATAATTTCGAACTATTTTGCATCTGGAACCATAAACGATTTTGAGGGTGAAGTTCTACGCGATAACTAGTTCACACTTACCTCAACCCATGGGGTCACACTTACCTCAGAATGCATTTTGGTCGGGGGTAAGTTTTGAAAGATATAATCAAAGAATCCAAACTGAAGCAGAATCCAAATGCTACATATTCACGTATGGACATCAAAAATCACCGTCAATTCAACACAAATTTTAATAAGTCGGAACTAGGGCTGTAACTATACCAAATGAATCTGTTGAATTCCAGTATGCAGGGTAGCTTTCAACGTAGGTAGGTCAAAACATTTATTGAGTTTCATTATACACTAGACGATATCTTCTTCAGCCGTGTTGTGCAACCACTATAGGCGAAAATCATCAACCGCTAGATGGCGCTGTTAAATCCAAGATGGCTTCACTTTAGGGTGAACAACAAATTTTGGCCATTTGAAGTAATTGTACTATTAGTTTATGTTTTGCATTCTTCAGGACTTTTTGAGTGATAATTACTGTTTAAACGTCTTCAGTTGTTTTGTGTGCTAAGGTAGTTACATGTTTGGCTAGTATTACAGCCTCGTTTTCCTCGTGAATGTTAAAATTTGAACTACTTCACCTACCTACATTCCAGATCAAAATGTCTATTTTAGAATTGGAGCTACGTAGTATTTTGGATTACTTGGGAAGCAGAACTAGACCGGTGAAAGAGGGTGAAGTTGTGTTCAAAGCAGGGCATATCATAGCATGTGGAGTGGAAGAAAGTTACCATAAGAATAAGGAGCTTATGTTTGCGACCATAAGCTTTAGTAGAGCATCCACATGAAATCAATATATTGCTTGCTGATGAGGGATGGAAATACCAATGTTCCTGCAAAACGGGTTTATCTGGGCTCTGCAAACATATTGCATCCCTTATATTATGTCAATAAGTAGGTAATGTCATTTCCTAAATATAATATAGAAGTAAAAGTTGATTTTCATGAAATTTTTGCATGTAATTAGCTTTTTGTGCTAAATAAGGGATCAATATATCAGATTTAATAAAACATGTCACCGATTAGTGTTCCAACAAATGCTTTATTTTTACTATTCAAATAAATTGTGAGAAAAACCTGATTTTTGTTCTGCTACAAAACCTTCTGTACTTATACATTGTATAATCCATTACTGAGTATTTTGAAGAAAACTTACAGAACATAAGGTTTCTTCAAAAGAAAAAGCTGAAGAGATAGGTTAGGTACTCCACTTCCAACGCACCAAACTTGTTTTTCGAAGAGTTGAAGCAATGGATACTAATGAATCAGTGGAATGAATCATTGATTTATAGAGATCAACAACCCTAACGCTAAACTGATATCACTCGACTAACTATTCAATTCGTTAACAAGGTTATCATTTCCAGAAGAAAATTGATATCAAGTGATATAAGTTTGGTGTTAGGGTAACTGATCTCACACCGAAGGTTCCAATCTTACCAATCATGAATGAATCATGCTTTTAAAAAATGTATCTAACCAAGTTGATACAATTGGCAGTTATTCTACTGACTTATTGGGGGATAGTGTGAAAGAATAAAAAACAGACTAGAAAACTATGATTCATTTACATAAATGTAATTATACTTTGCTTTAACTATATATTAATAAATATTATATTATGAAGTCTTGAAAATGGCTTCAAAGTGGGAACTGAAACGTCCACTAAACTTTATTTTCAGACACTAGAAAGTGGAGGCTACTAACAAACATATTTTTAGTTATTGGTTTATTAATTTTTAATATATTTTTCCTCCTGAGACAAAGCTTTTTGTTATTAATGGGGAAATTATGTAGTAAAATAATACTAGTATTCTATAATGAGCAGTGAGACACCGAGCACATTTTTCTCGATTTTGTAGGAATACTTCAATTAATTCGCTGCATTTTGGTTTGTAAACCACAACAACACTTCATATCTATTTCACTCTTCGCACTTCTGTACTGTATTAAGTTATGAATATTTCCAAAATAATAATTTTAAATCCAACACTCATAAGAATCCATAGAATTAATATTTGTTGTTCACCTTCCGGTTAGTTCAAAAAAAATATATAGATGGCAACCACTTCGAAGTTATAGCCTATTGAAGATGCCATTGCCATTGTATAGTGAAACACTGATAGCGGCTTTGTAAAGTGTCTAGTGGAAATTATACATAAAAATACTAAGTATTACCACTAGGCCACAGAATATAGGAACTACGCAGAAACGAAAGTAAAGTCGGCACCTTTGATGTTGAAGGGGCAAATTTTAGTAACCTTGAAATCATATGTTGAATGAAATCATGCTTCGAACACTGAGAAAACTTACTATGTTCACCATTGAAAAATAAAACTTGCTATGAAGGTATAAACGGTTGAATGATCTGATGAATAATTTAAAGAGGCATTCCATTATTTTCTACAAGTTATCCAGTCATCATTAACAAATAAAATACCCCCACCTTCTAGGTGAAGTAATCAATGCAACTAAATTTCACAAGTGACAGTGACAAGTATCATTCATGTTAAATGGCGGCTGCGATCAAGCAATGTGGCTTTCCTTCGCTTCTGTATAGTTTTGAATTATGTTACTAGGCTGTGTCGGTGACATAATTTGGTTAGTCAAATTTCGATATATGAGTTTTTATCCAACAACAAAAATCAATTCATTTCGATTAAACGATTTGAAACAGTCACCGGTTTTTTTATGCAAGATATCTATCCGATAAAAAAACAACAGTTTTCATCCTTATCACTGCCAAACATTACTCACGCGCACCCTTATATTGAAAAACTGACCCTAAGTGTATCCAAACAAATATTCAATGCAGCTTGGTTTATAGATATTCTGTCTTAATATTTCAATAACAAAGTTGACAAATGATTACCATGACATTTCGAGTCAGAAAAATGTCCACTAATTATTTTGCGGCTAGTACGGAGAATTTCTAGTCGAGCGGATCGTTGCCATAGAAACAGGTTTAAATACTAGGATTTCATTGGCCCCAATTCACAGACATGAAACTGTTCATCCTCATCCTACTTCAAAGGGGTATTGAATACTGTTTGTGGTATATTCTTCCACTACACATGTCAGAACATCTCATGCCTTTTGTGAATCAATAAAAATCAATAGTCACAGCAACTTTACCTGATATGCTCGAATGCTAATTCAAGATTTATGATAATGCATTCAAAGTTTGGTATCCAACAAACTCTCAAGCTCTGATGTTAATTGGGTCTGATATTCCATTCGTTGAGGTGTCTATAGTATTTTTCACAGTAAATAGTATTGGTTTATTAACTGCAATAAACTACCCGATTTAATCCCATTGTGTAGAAAATTATCTGGTGAAAGATGCAAATATGCTACAGGGTCGAACTCAAGAAATTTGAATTTTGCATAATATAGGAGATATACAAGTAATTTATTTAAATGTTACAATTCTATTCTATATTTAGTTCAGTGTCGCTATCGCTATCCTCATCTGAATTAATTATAATTGGCGCAATTGATTTTACAGAAAGGTACGAGTTTTCAACATTTATAACATGGCTAACAGAACTTTTCCAACTCTCGGTAGGAATGTCATTCATACAGTTCCAAATTAATTCTACCGCACTACCACTTAAAGTCGGAGAAGTATTTTTTCCGCGCACGCTCGATTTAAGTTGGTGCCACATAAGCTCTATGGGATTGAACACGCAGTAGTAGGGAGGTAGTCGTAACACTGTATGTCCCAATTCTTCTGCAATTGTATCACAAACATACGTTTTTTTTTAAGAAAATGACTGCAGCACTTGTAAAAGTTCTTTTTTTGTATAATTTTCCTCAAAATATATGTCATTTGCAGCCATGAAGTTTTGAATCTCCAATTTCGTATTCTTTGAGCCAGGAATTTTTTTGCAATTGTCGACTATGATAGCTTGCGTTGTCCATTACTATAACGCTGTTTGGCGGATTGTTGGGTGAAAGACAATTTTCAAACCAATCTTCAAAAAGCTCTGCTGTTGTATCTTCGTGACAATCAACACAAGAGTCCTTAATATTTTCGGCAGAAAGCCACATAGCGTTTGGGATCCAACCATTTTCTGATCCTGCGTGTAATATTGTGATTCTCTTTCCTTTATTTGATGGTGCTTTCGTTTTACACTTATCAGAGGAATCAGACCATCCTTTGGAAGGGGTGTCATGCGTGTCAAACCACGTCTCGTCGAGGTAGAGTATTGGCCGATTTTCAGACCGGTATTTTCTTATTGACGTTATATATTCAGAACGCCAGTTTATTGAACGTGTGGATTCCATTATTACTTGTCTCTTGTCAATTTTGCGCTATTTAAAGCCCATTGCAGACAGAGCTCGCCAAAGAGTAGTGAGGCCTTAGTTGATGTGAGTTTCGTCATTGATGAGCCGCTGTTTCAGACTTTTGATTGTAGGGACACGCTGCTCATCGTACATAGTGTAGATTTTTCGCCTTATCAAATCTTTTTCCCAGTCGTCTAGACTTTTTGTGACACCGGAATCTTTACGCTTTTTTCTTGATTCCATGGAATTTTCAACAATTCGTCTAACTGAAGTAAGAGGCACCTTCGTCAAATTACTGGTTACTTTTGCTGCAGCACCCGCGTTATATCCTTGCTGAAGTAAGGAACTATACACATTTTTTAGAATGATTTTCGCGTCACAAGATAAGTGATTCTTCATCAAAGTACCACTGGAAGAAGCACTATTACTTTTTATCCACGGACGCCACATACTGCCTATTCTGTACGTTGGGGTATAAAATCTTTGTTAGTAATGTCTGTAATAACAAATAAATGTTATGAAATTATTGCACGCCGTAACACAAGTGAACACTTCCAATGAAATACAAAGACTAAAATGAACAAGAAGTGTAAGCTGTAATCCTCTACAATCCCTCTCTGAGAAACAAAATTACCTGAATCCGGTCCTTTTACATTTATGATGTGCATCTCGGATTTTACAACTTAAGGGTCTAATTGGTTTTATCATAATCCTTCAGTCAATACCATTCATTGTGAAAACTTCTATACTCTTGGTTTTAGAATATACTGAATATCCAGACAGGACACAATAATCTCTTGGCCTTGAAAATACCAATACAATCGTCCACTGTGGGCAGCCGAAATCGGCTTACAAGTTTGCAAGTCCTTCCAGCCAGACAAGTGACAGTGCCAAATTCTCCACACTTTATGCTATTCTCTTCCAAATCCCGAGCCAGTATCTCAATTGACAGCTCCTTAAGGATTAGGACTCGACCGAACGACATTAATGAAGTTGTAGAACATTGGGGTGGGATTCAAAACTTTTCTAATTCTATGAAATCCTTCTCTGGATTCACAGATAAACTAACACGGCTTTAAATTAGGGTTTCGACCCGAAAATAACTTTGTTTCGCAAGATAGATTTGCTAGTTGGCTGGCTGCAAGGATTAGCCACGAAAGTGCGATTTAAATTCGGAAAAGAAGTTTAGAGTGGTATTTGAATATCAATAATTTGTGGTGAGGATTTCACCTGCCAGAAAGTGGGTTTCCAGTCTTGTAGGAAAGAGGTGCATCAACTAATCGGAGACTCATTTGGCACAAATTTATTCATAACATTCCTAACAATTAAATGATTCAGAAGTTTGTTTACAATTGTCTAATAGTTTGATTTCAATTCAATTCCAACTCAAATTCCTTCAAAATATCCTTCTATCATTACGATGAATATCATTCATGTTTTGCTAATAAATATGTTGCAAACACCTCATATTCTCACCATTATTCGTTTTTTATTTCATAATGCTTGAATTGCAAATGTTATAGAGACTGAATCACCAGAATATATTCTAGAGTTATAACAGAATGCAAATGAAGCTGTTATGTCACATCAAGCAAGGTTGAGAACCCAGTCTGTATGCAATGAAAGATGTCTAGGTGGGTTGAGTTATAAATTTTACAGCGTATTTGTTCTGCGGTCTTTCAAATACAAGCGATTTTTTGTTTCTTGTAGCAGAAGAAGGAATCTGAAATTTCAGTTGTAGCGGTAAGTTTGGAGATTGTTGAATCAATCGTCATCTCAATGCTTGGAAGACAAGTTTCTGGACCGATTCCAGTGACTATGATGAAAATAACTTCAAACAATTGAAATATGGTATAGCTGAGATCCCACAAAGCTTTGATAGTCGTGAGAGTGAGTATTTATTTTTTTGGAAATTGCGGCCACTACGCATTATGAAGGCATATGCACACAATGCTGGAGATTTGCTTTTATCAATGTGTCTCAAACTGAGATTGAGGTTCAACATATTGCCTGGATCAAGATATTTTCCTCAACTAGAAACCATGAGACATTGTGGTCTCGGTAGTGTAGTGGTTAGCATATCTGCCTGACAAGCTGAAGGCCGGGGTTCGATTCCTCGCCAGGTCACCGTGCTGGGTAATCGCACGTTAAAAGGTAAGGCCTCGTTGATCCATTGCTCGCACAAGTTTCGACTTCTGAAGGTTGACGTTCGTCAGCTGGTTAACGGAACGAACAATTTTAACAATTTTTTTAACAACTACAATTATTGGCAACGTTGAGATTTAAGTGATTTTTATGACACCAATCAACAACACGATAATAACTGGCAGACGTTCACAATCCCACATACATGTAACAATTTCAGCTCATAAGCATACAACATATAAGAGTATCGGAGACTTCTGAAACGTTATTGAAGTCTAGCAGTGGTCGCAAGATTGAGCCCTGCGGAACTCCAGATGTTACCACTTGATGAACTTATTGGTAATCATTTGGCTGAATGTACTTTGATGGACTTGTTGAACTGAGGTTACATTACAGGATTCTTCGCAGATAAAATTTCCGTAGGCGTTATCATATTCAACAGTGTCCTGAACAAGCGTTGCTCCAAACAATTCTTCGATATAAAAGAATAGTCTACGTATCAGACTTGAACCCCGTAATTAGGAACTTGGTTATTTTCGGTGGAGAGAATAAAATGTGATGAATTATTGTTGGCTCCTTTCTTTTCCAAATCAGAAAATAGAAATCACAACTTCTATGACAGAAGCAAAATAAAAAAATTCACTAGCACTCTCTGTTGATAAGTTTATCAAAGGTCCCAATCTTATCGTTCATATAGATAAAAGTCTCGAAGTGGAAGTAGATGAAATAGTTATTTGTTCTACTAGGCAGAAAAGTACTAGATTGAGTCAAACCATTTTGCTGCCTAATTGTTCTCCGATTGTATACAATTATATATTGATATATGTAAGATATTGTATTTGCAAATAATCACAATTGTCACAATCTTTTTATTTTTTCTGTAGCGATAAATTAAAAGAAACTTCGATAGAAATTGCAAGTGTTCGAATGGTTGGTTGCAATGGAAATGTATGTGTTCTTTTTATTATAGTATGAAAATATTATGGACAATGAAAGCGACTTAGAAGTAATTACTCTTCCAGACACATATCAATTAGTGAAGTATTATTTTTGCTACCTAGGCAGAAAATGTAATACTTTTCCGATTGATATGTGTCTGCGAAATTAATATTTGCTGCCAATAGGAGGAAAACTTCTTTACCAAGAAATAAAACCTCGTGTCATATATTTTCCAGCCAGTCTCTGGATGAACGAAAGTTTCTACTGGTCCAATAATACCAGAAACAGTTATCGTGAAAGTTATATTCAAGCATAACGGAAATTCGGGGACTGCGTGGTGCATTTTCTTGATCTCATGGACTTGAATTAAAGTTAACTTTGTAAGTGGATATAAATCTTTTGTTAAGTTGTGCGATATGAACGACTCTTCGAATCCAGATTTTAAAAGTTTCCATAACTTTCCTGAGGTTAGCTTCGCATCTCGTAAATTCGTACCTGGAATATTAAAGTTTTCTCGAGAAAAGTGATTTATTTTGATTTCGAGTGGATAGCGAACAGTTAACTAATAATGTTCCCGCCATAAGGTACTTGCATGAAATATTTCTCGAAGAGAGCTTGAACTTATTATCCGCAGCCGACTTACCCTCTGATCAGAATTTCAAACGTCAATGAGAAAACTTTTACGCAAATTGATCGAAAATATTGACTTTACTGATGGAATTTCTGAAAGAAAAGGACAGCATATCCATGAAACTGGTGGTTGTTATGAGCTATTAGATATTGTTATTTGTTTATTATATAACATATAACCTGGGGATTTTTCCTAAGACCTGGAGGACAGCAAGAGTTCAGCCAGTTCCTAAAAAGGGAAAGAAAACTCTACCTTGTAATTATAGACTAATTACATTGCTTTCTATCATTTTCAAAGTCATGGAAAAAGCAATCAATATGAAGCACATCAAATATCTGGAGAAATCATTAATAATTAATGATCGACAATACGACTTTCGCCATCAACGATCGACAGGGGTATTGGCGTATGATTCACATATTTGGCAGCATTCAATCGAGAAATTCGGAGAAACGATAGCTGTTGCACTGGATATTTCGAAAGCGTTTGATCGAGTTTGTCATCGGAGTCTCTTTTCTAAGCTGCCGTCTTATGGTGTGCCTCCTCAGTTGTGTGCTTTGATGAAGAGTTTCTTGTCTGATAGGTCTCTGTATGTGGTTGTTGATGGAGTATCATCTGATATTCTCCCAATAAATGCAGGTGTTCCACAGGGTTCAGTTCTAGCCAGGTGTTCCACAGGGTTCAGTTCTAGCGCCTACTTTGTTTCTGCTTCATATCAATGATTTGCTCGAGAAAACATCTTGTTCAATACATAGTTTTGGCAGACGACAGTACTCTTCATGCCAGTTTCTCTTCAAGAGTCCATACCAGCTCGTGAAACAAAAATTCAAAGAAACATTCACGTCAATAAAATTAACGACGACTTGGCAAAAATAATAGAATGGATGAATGAACATGGCGGAATTTAATGCTACGAAAACATAGGCATGACTCTTCTCAAGAAAAGCTGATCTGTCATCATCAAATATTCAGATGTCAGAACTAACTATTCCTAGAAAATCAAATATCTCGATGTTAGGAATTACGATCAGTGATAATCTCTCATGGGAGAACCATGTGAGATCAATTGCTAAAGGTGCTTCCCAGAAACTTGGATTTCTATTTCATGCGAAGGAATACTTCACTTCTCGTCAGCTTCTACTGATCTACAAGACTCGCTCACTTCATTGGAACATCGTAGAAGGGTCGAAGACTTGTCTCTCTTCTATAGATACTTTCACGGTCGATGCTCTTCCGAATTGTTATCCCCGCTTGGCAATATCTACACGGATGACTCGACGAGTACAACGGATGACTCGACGAGTACAGAATTCCTACTCCTTTGTTGTGAATTTGAAAACCCGTCGAACCTCTCTTGCTCAGGGATCTTTTTTCAATAGAACAGCTAAGGTTTGGAACTTCTTGCCAAGAGAGGTTTTTCCTGAGGCTTACAAATTTCAGAAATTCAAAGTGAGTGTTAGTTCGTATCTCCTGTCCCTTGATTAACTCGGTGTTCTTTAAACATCACAGGGCTTTCCTTTCGTGTGAATCTGCATATAAAAAAAAGGCCGCTTGAAACTGCTTTCTTCTCCCACTATTTTCAACCGTTCATTAAGTATTTGACATCTGTTAGGCAATGGGATATTCAGAATACAAGTGTAAGTGTTCTAAATTGATGGCGGCTCTTCCGGAACTTTTTTTGTGAGATGATGGGGGTTGTAACATTTTCAACCTGATAAATTTGATCTCATGACTACATTCAGTTGTCCACAAGCAAAACTCAATGAATTTTTGTTCCAAATTATCTGTGAAATGATTTGATAATCATATTTTTAGGAAAATTTATTGTTCAACAGTTCGTGTATTGGTGCTGAATCTGATTATATCCATGAATCTACAGACAATTGTTTTACATACTCGACTTACTGTTTCGTCGATCATTGAAAATGGGTGATAACGAAGACATTTGTGCTACACCAACAGATATTACACACAAGCATGCTGGTAGTAGAAAAAGTACAACTCATAGGCAAATATTCTGCAATTTTTATGAAGAATGAAATTCTCTGACAAATCGATGATAAAAAAGTTTTCCATGTGGTGGAGATTTTCATTTATGAAACGCTATAAAAAGTGTGTTTCACCCGGCAAACATGCGTGAAGATCGATCTCTATTCCGTCTCTTGGACTAACTTGGATCAATTAACCCCTAACATGACTGATTTTGGTCGGAAAAATCGTGGAACGCAACTTGATTGATTATTATCAAACAACATGGCTTCCATTGATATTACTACTGCGATCTTGATCAGGGCGCCGCTGCTATTTCACTGTAGCCACGCTGATTCTTTAATTATATTGTTGTTTAAGGATTCTCCAAACATAGGTTTCCTCTTTGTGGTCGGGGTTTAACGACCCATTTACCTGTTTGTTATGACGTGCGTGAAGTTTCGAAACGCTTGGAGGTTCGTTTCTTGTTAACGTTCCTTCAATAAGGGTAAATACAAATCGACAAAAAGGCAGATAATGTCAACAATTGTTCGATAAATTACTTTTTCCGCCAATCGCTAGGAAATTTTGACATTCCTGATGAAATTTCTTGAAGAAAATTTCATAACTTCTCTACTGTATGGAAATAATATCTCGTTACTGTAAGGAATAGTTAGAAGGATAAGTAGCCTATTACGCACGGGCATTATATTACACAGTTGCTTGCTGTACTTTTTCTACTTCACCGTGATTGTGCTGGTGTAGCACAAATTTCTTCGTTATCAATGATCAACGAGACACCGGATGACAGCAAGAAGGTAAAACAATTGATTGCTTCATGGATATAACTAGGTACAGTACCAATCCACAAACTGTTGAGCAATCTAAAAGTATCATTTCAAATTCAAGTTTACAAATATAGTTCAGAAGAAGAAAGCTAAAAAAAATGGTAAAACCTCGCAATTTTTTCGTCCAGCACCGATTTGTACAAAAATTGGGGATTAGGCTTATTACACTCTCTAGTTCATTCTCTATATTGTGCCGTTTTTTTGGGGTGAAAACTATGTACCCGTAATTGTCAAAAATTATAAAATAACATGATAAACCTAAATATGGGTAAAAATGGTTGGATAATGCTTGTTTCGTGTTTTAGGAAACAATTTCATAATCTTTCAACCTACCCTTTTTATAAACTTTCCTTGAAAACATTGAAATTTTTATAATATGTTTTCAAACTTCAGAATACACTGGTGAGAAATCAACGAAATATACACTCAGACACGCGAGCAGATTTTTCTTCTTCTCTGTCTCCCAATATGAATGGAAAAAGTGGAACATATAACGTATAACGGCCGAATGTAGATTACTACGCTCCGAAGCGGGTAATTCAAATTCTTCAAAAAAAAATGATCGTTTTTTTAAGCATAGCTCCTTCATTTCAGGTGATAGAATATTTTTTCAGAAACGATTTTGTACAGTTTCAAGAGCTATAAGACTATGTGAATGAAATTACTCAAGATCTCTTAATCTTTAAATAGGAAGAGTTTAAAGGGCATGACTAAGGGATTTTCGATCGTAAATGTAGGTGTTGAACGGCTATATCTCGCCGAATATTCACTTTACCAAGAATCTACATACCGTATCGTTTTTGTTCGTAGCTCCAGTATTTTGAGAGGTATAAGAAAAGGGTTAAAAACACGAAATTGAAAAAAATTGTTTTCTCTTTAAACACCAATTTTTCTAAAATTAGGCATTTTGAATTGGTTAAACTTCGTGGGTGTATTGATGGTACATATATAAAGAGAATCACAGAAGGGTGGCGAATAATTTTAGTAAGGGGGTACTTTGGAGGTTGTTTTCAGATTTTTTTCGTAGAAAAAAGCGGGTAGCGATCTTATTTTGATCATAAGTCGGTCAATTTTCATGCTAGGAAGAAATTTTTTTATTTGTTTGAAAGCTCTTATTGAATACTTTAAAAAAGGTTCTATGAGCTTTCTTCGAAGAATGCAATTTTTTTCGTTATTTCGCTTCAATTCTTTCAATTTATACATTTGACCAAACAAGCTAAGTATCAATTTGCTGTATATCAGTTCGTATTTGTCGTAAGAAAATTATAAAGAAGCATTGTTTTTGTTTTTTCAAAAGCTACAATTTACCTCTCAACACTTTTTTTGATAAAATGCATAGTTTTAAAGTTATTTGCAAAAAAACATTTGAAAAAGTCGATTTTTTCGTCAAAAGACTGTTACTTTCAACTACGAATAACTCAAAAAATATTACTTTTACGAAAAAAACGTATGGAACATTTTTTCTTAGAATTACTTTTTCCGTCGATTTATGAAGTTAAAATGTAATAACAAATTTCCACCCCCGGGATGGGGTGGGAACCACCCCCAAATCTCTAGCGTATAGCGTTATGATATAGAAAATGATCCTTGAGCTAATCCCTACCTTCTGTGAAACTTTCAGGTGAATCCATGGTGGACGAAAGAATTGAGAGCCAAAATGCTTCCTTTCCTGAACTAATACGTAAATTCGTGAATTTTCCAGGTCAAATGTTACATATCCCATCGTACAATTCCAGTAGGGGTCGCCTTTAATATAGAATATACGTTTATTCTAAATGAGCCATCACCTAACGGCTGTCAAATACGTAGTGACCGGTTTAAAATAATGGAAGTAGGAAAATTATATTCCCTTGCAGTTGTTAGGGCTGGTACTTTACGACATGATTAACAGCCCTTTGAAATAATCGGTGCTGAGAATAGACACCACAAACTTTCAATTGCTAGAGTGAAGGCACAGTCTAAGCACCGAGTATTTTAACCAATTGTTAATAAGGTCGTGAAGTTCCAGCCTTTAGTGTTCTACATAAATGATTGAAAGCAGTTTCCATAGTAATCAAAATAATTTTAATACGAATTTCATAGCACAAATCATTTGGAAATAAAATTATTCGAGATTTTTTCAAATTACTCAATATCTGTTGAATTTTAAACTACTTGCGGAAAAATCGTATATTTACCTCATAGGAAAAGCAACATTTTGGACTCTGTTTTGCTAAGTCTCGGCTTGCACTACGACTTAACAATCTTCTCAATCGTCTAGGAATGTTAGATTCGTTCTACCTGATAAACAATACACAATACCATAATTAAATTCTTTTTCATCAAATAGGTGATAAAATATCCAATGGTATGAAGACTTTCAAAATTATGCCGAACAATTATCTATTGATACAATAATCTACGGATTATTTTTGAATCTGTGTTCCATACATTTTTTTATTTCCTACGTGTATCATCTTTGCCTACCTATTGGGGTTAGGTGAAAGAACAAGCATTCAGTTTCACTGTGATCTCTATGAGGATTCCATTCTTAATGCAGAACACGAAAAGAGTACTTCCGCATGAAATTACCATATTTTTTTAGCATCACTCAGTTTTTCACTAAGGAGAACAAACTGGAAGACCTAAAGCCAATACCTGTTCTTTGATATAACTTATTAAGTTATTCGTATTTTCACTGGCAGTATTCACATCATGAAGACAAGTCTCAAAAGTTGCCAAAAAAATACCTATTCTCTTTTAATATGGGGCCAGTAGAATAAAGGTGGAAAAAAATTGACTCAATATTGAAGAGGAAGTTTTTTTTGTTTGTTTAGGTGGAGATATCACCCCTCGACATATACCGATATAACTTTATATTTCCAGGAAATATTTTCAGAATTGGTCCACACATGCCATTACATTGAAAAAAAACGAGATTTTTTTCGAGTCATGATTCACACAGTATTAGCGTAATATATATCCGACAACAAAAAAACTTCACTTTGAAAACTGCATCGTCATGACAAACTGGACTCTCAAACCGAGTTTCTGTTCGGAATGGAGACAGTTGAATGAGATTGTTTTTCTACATTCTTTATGAAATAACTTCTGAATCGCCTAATATATCCTCATATGAACCTACATTTTTCCAAGGTTTTTTCAAGAGGAATACAAATATGGAAATCATTAGGTCTTTTTTCACTTGAGAAAATATAACTTAGATACGCTACGCTATTATTTAGTACTCTGTATGTGACAAATGAAAAATGTCAGATGTTTATCATTATTCGACATTCATTTGATGAGGCTTATACCAGGGCCATTCAAAAATTATTGAAACATACTTTATTTCAAGTATAGCAGAATTCTAATTAATTTCTTAATTCTCAGTTATTCAACTATACAAATATATATCTCAAATATCTAAATGTCAGTATAGCCCGCACTAAGGCGGAAATAGTAAAATTACTAGTGCATAGGCTTCCGCAGTCGGATATGTGATGACTGGACTTCCGGTTGAACCGCGTCTGTAATCGCTCTTCTGTCGACGTTTCGGCTCCCACTTTGGATCCAATCTCAAGACTTCTTCGCGACTTGGTGCCGAGGCCTAAGTCTCCTTCATTTGATAAAATGAAAATACAACAATTATTATATTCAGATTAATGTTAATCGACTTACGAGTTATAAGTACATATCTCTGAGGACGTTAATTCAAATCTGGATTAGCTCAGTTGATATCCGGTAAGATAACCGCAAGGTTGTTGGTTCAATTTTCGGCATCAGCACTCTTTTTCATTTCTTATTCTTCCATAAATAATTAGTTTTCAGTCTAGGTTTCATGTAGAAAATATCAATGAGGAGGAAAAATTAATAATAACATCTGTATATCTAACAGGATTCACGTGTTTCACAGTTTATTAACAGCCGTGCTGAAAGTAACTTTCCGCACAAGTGAGATTACTTCCATTGAAGTAGAGAGTGTGATAAGAGTCACTTTGCTATGTGGTTATAGAAAAAAGTTTTTTCCGCACTGGTACGGAAAAGTAACTCTTTTAATACTAAAATGAGTTCGGAAAAATGGACTTTTCCGTACGCTAGTAGAAAAAATGACATACGTAACGTTTTTCTATAAATCCACTCCTTTTCCTCAAAGTTCTAATGAAAGATCAATGTAACACACCGTATTTAAGGCCATAGGGAATCAGATTGTCGTTCGTGAGCTAGTCAACTAATCGCAAAGAGAATCAATCAAGACCAACACCATCAGTTACCGCGAATAGGTGAGCCAATACCTGCTGAGAAAAGAAAAAAGTCCGATAAAACTCCGACGAACATCTCCGCAAGAGAGCCATCTTCGTCGATTCTAATTTGCGGGAGTTTGAAAGTCGCAGACTCGGGTAATTTTCATCGGCCGGCTGAAAAGATCCTGATTGAACCATTGACACGCCAGGAAAGTTTAAAACTATCCATTCTGTGTAATTTCCGCCGTGGGAAACTCTGAGAAAAAGAGGAAAGCTGTGTGATGTGTAGCTCGAGTCTTATTTCAGGGGAATTTTGTTTTACGAGGGAGAGGCTTGATTATGTGTTGGGTTGATACTAAAATCTTTTTGGCTGAATTTATTGAGATTTTGAATTGAAATTGCAGCGCAATAATAGGAAAAACATCAACTAATTTGCACCACCATGACAACAATAACTAACCAGGGTTAGGATTTTGGAATTATGTGAAAATTCAGAAAGGTAAGTATTTAGTGAAGAATAAATATTATTTATTCAAATATTTAGTGTTATTAATTGATTTCACCACTTTGACAATGACTGAAACTCATGACAGAGTTTGTCTTAGGATTGAGAAAATAGGAAAGATATACCTACAACTCCAAACTTAGCTCTAGATTAGGACTTTCACTACATGACAAAAATCGACCACCAAACAAAAACAGCCAAAAATCACCTTCACATCGGGAAAATCGGAAAGTCATAGTGATCATGAAAACACACAAGTGGAAGCAACGAAATTAAATTCCCAATTTTATTCTCCTGAAGATGCTAACCTTGCTAGCGAAACGAGCGTTGAGCGCAAATATAATATCAGTTTGATGTTAGGATATCTTAAAAAAGTTTCAAAATCAAAAAGATTAGAGCACCTATCGATAAACCGACTTAACATCAAATGATCTGAAGCTGAGGTTATACATGAGGAGAAACACTTTGGTTTCAGGGCCGTAACCAGGAGGGGTTCATGTGGGTTTGACCCTCCTCCCCCCCAAATGTTTTGCCAATGACCAAACATTTAACGAAGACAAGAACTGCATCCGAATTTTGCAATCATTTTTGTGATCTTATCGAATGTACCGTAATTCCAATAAAAAAATAACCATGGTAGAAATAGACTTCTCTTCTTCTGTTCCCAACTTTCGTGAAACCAATGGTGGAAGGTGCCATTCTGAGAATTTTTCAAGGAAAAAATCAGAAGTGTGAAGACTAGGTTTTTCGAATAGAGAGAGGAGGTCTTATAATACGCCGTTCGAAAGGTCTTTTAATTCCCTATCCAGAGTGTATATTAATTCTACTTTACTTTTGAAAATTTATTTTCAAACTGATCGAAAATCCAAATTTCAATGTGACTTTGTCCTTTTTTTCTCCAAGTCAATGCAGAAAATACTCATTCTCAAACACTCTTTTGAGTGCGCCTAGGGAGCAGAGCCTTGTACAGGCATAAATCGGCTAATTGTCTTGGGTGTCGAAGCGCTCTGGGGCGTTTTACTGATTTTTACGGCGAGTTTGTTATTTCAACTGTAGGAAAACCCAGAGAAACCTACAATGCTATCCGGTTGATTGGTGTATTCAATCAAAATATCCCATATACCAGAATTGGTATCTAGGCAACCAACAATTGCGTATTGCATCGAGTCATCCAGAAGAATGTTGCCTCGACCGCGGATTGAATCATCAGCAAGGAAGCCAAATTAATTATACGACAACGCCGTAGACCATTCGGCCACACTGTCGTCCACTATGAAAAATGTAACATTAACTATTAAAATATATTTTTTTTGTATTGAAGAAAAAGCCAAAAATCACTTCCTCAAAACTCCCTTCTCCCCCCAAACAAATTCATGTTTCCTAGCTTCGGCATAGATTGGAACTGTTTCATTTTTCAGAAGTCGCGGGTCGAAAAGATCTGAATTATTGTTAACATATGTTCATTTGAATGGCAATTACTCAGAAATGACTTGTATACCAATATTGGAAAGAAAGTTGGTGGACCTATTGAACGAGGTGTTATAAGACATACATTTCCATTTGGAAAAAAAATTGGCTAGATCGATTCATCGCCCCCTACACCTTCTGCATACTAAATTTCATGAAAATCGTCGTATCCATTTCTGAGATTCAGATCTATCGAAGTAGCTTTAGTATTGCAGTAAGTTGCTACCAATTGCAGGTAATGATAGTTTCACTACTCTTCAATAGATGTCAGGAGGAGTCATTGCCTGAAATAATAGTATCACTACTCGCCAATAGATGTCAGACAGAGTCATGGAGATATATTGCCTGAAAACACGTATAAAACTACGTTTTATGGAAATGAATTCAAACTATAGTGTAGCCGCTGAAAAGATAGGATGATCACGTGAACGGCACGCACTCTTTGAATGTTCCTCTCCCCAATGTTACAAGTCCGATTTACAGCACTCAACAAAAACGTCGCCGCGTCGTCCTCCCATCAACTCTTGGGGTGCTTTTTTATATAAGTGTTACTTATTGCACCTTCTTTCTCTACAGTTGAAAGTCTTTTTTTTTAATCTTTTTCTTGGGGGTGAAAGAGTGTTTCCATCCATATTATTTAATTAACGTAACACACGTAAATACAAAGCACAAATGAGTACAGTACAGTGTAAACAGTTCTTCATTTATTCTAGTTTGGAAGGCGTGGCTATGCAGGCATTCACTGTTCACGCGTCCTTGAATTCTATCTTTTGAACAGCACGACTATAGATCGATTTATCGCCCCTGAAAATTCCTGCACACTGAATTTCATGAAAATCATCGTAGCTGTTTCCGAGAATCAGATTATATAAAGATATTTAAATAAATGTACAAGGATGTCTGGTTTGAATGTATTAGATAGATGATGTCTGATCAATTTCAATGATATTTTCAGGATCAATGATCAATTCTCTATTTTGCTCTGTTCAATGATGCGACCCTCCAGTTCAGCAAGAATCCTAGCTGAATTTCGTACTTTCAAATAATGAAATATTTTCTGGCAGTGAAGCAGGATTATTTTCATCGCAGAATAGCAGAAATATCCAAAATGATTTCTGGTACTTTCTGACATAAGAAATTCACTGAACATGATTGCCACTGTCCCACTCTTATTCCCTGGAAGATATATTATTTATTAGGCCTCGAGGAGGGCACAGCTCGAAATATCATTTGACCAGCCCCTGTATATTCCGTGTGCACTCGCAAGGTAGGAATGTGGAATATGTTCTCTACTGAAAGAACGAATCACAGCTCTGTTCGATAAAGAAACACGTCTTTTATTACTTCGGTCCCACGTTGAATAGTAGAAAAAGTAATCCAAAAATATCTTTCAGCCACTTACCGCGTTGCCTCCCAACTTTTCAGCGCTTCTCAGCAGAATTACTCGGGTAGTTCGATGAATTGGTAGTTCCGGTAATGGAGTTTTGTTGGTTTTCCATAGAAAAGGCATACGTGAGCTGGAAGGCGATGAGTCATTGTTGGAATGTAAAAATACGGTTGGTCGAGGCTCATGAATGCACGCCATTCTTATTTCGCATCTGATATAAAATGCTTGCATCTACTATCTCTCAGAATAACATTTTAACTAATGCCAGATGAACATATTTAGTTATATTCCTCATTAGTGGTATAACTCTTGGGGAAATATGATATAAAAACGGTTTTCAAGCCGACCAAGAAGATCCAACAGAGCCTCAGGTCGGCTAAAGACAAAAGAGACCCACTGTCAGCGGCAGGGATTTATCGCATACCGTGCACCTGTGGGAAGGTTAACATCGGTACCACGAAAAGATCCATGGATACAAGGCTCAAAGAGCATTAAAGGAACTGCAGGCTGGGGCAAACAGACAAATCGGCGGTGGCGGAACACGCACTGAGTGAGGGTGACCACAGGATTCTGTTTGAAAATGCAAAACTGATTGCCCCCAACCAGGGTTACCATAGCCGACTGGTACGGGAGGCAATAGAGATCCAAAAACATGCGGACAATTTCAACAGAAAAGAAGAAGCGTTGAGTCTAAACAGAATTTGGAATCCCATTCTGAGGAAATCAAGAATAACTAATAAAATCACGTCAGGTAGTGCGGCAACTAATAATGATGATTATTCCCCGAACCCAACAGAAGTAATTAACACTCCAGACTACCTGCATCAATATAAATACGCCTTGAGAAATCGAAACGTTTAGTCATCGGAGATGAGTCAGCCTCTGAAGAAGCTGGCCACTCGCGCTAGCGAAACGTCAGGAAGGAATTCCAAAGAACGTCGGCCTTCAAGCCCGAAGAGAAGTTATACTAAAAACCTCGGCCGCGAAAGCCTTAGCCATTTTGTCGTTCCTCATTAGTGTTCATCGTACAAATTTTCCTTTGTTGATTTTTCGAATTCTGAAATATCCGGGATTAAGTTCTGGTTCTTTGGATCTGGAAATGTTTGAGCTTACTGAATTATGGATTGAGGTGGCCTCTACTTGATGAAAATCCTTAGTTATTACGCTATATATTCTGCTCCCCTCAGTTATACTTGGGCACTCGTGGATTCAAGAACACTATCGTTAATTCTGTTGGTAACCCAATTTTATTCTAGAGTTTTCGATAAAAAAGAGAGATATAGATTCTGAGAGAGAAAGGGAGTGGGAGGGGAGGAACAATGTGATCAAAAGTCACAAGAAAACTAAATATTTTCCATGGTAGGTCGGATCTGTAACTCAGGAACCACCAGAAACTGACGAGATTTTGAGAAGTACTTAGTAAAGAATGGAAAACCAAGTTGTTATCTTGTGTGATATTCTTATCAGAGAGTCATGTCTCATTCACTTGATTCTAATACTGAGTACTCAATGTATTCATTGTTCTATGGATTTTTTCTTTAACCGCAAGAATATATTCAAAAACTCCCAATGGAAACTTTGGGAAATCCAAAGGTTCACTGAATCGAAAGATTCTTGGGTAGAATGGAGTAATCCATCCCTGTCGAACAACCTATCAGTGCATCAAGTGAATTCTGGTATGGGAATGCCGCGAGGAACTGAAACATTTGGCAGACCATAATAGACTGACTCTACAATGGGTCCCAAGTCACTCAGGTATCGCAGGCAATGAAAAAGCCGATGAGCTTGCAAGACAAGAGTATACAACACCATACACTGGACCCGAGCCAGCCGTGGGGGTACTTCGAAACAACAGTACGGAATCACATAAGGAATTTGGTGAAAAAAAAAACATAGAGATTACTGGGAGAATCTACCCAGTAGCGCTCACAGGAGAACTTTCATAAAAGGACCGTCGAGGAAAAAGACTGAAGGCCTGCTTCAGTGTAACAGGAATCAGATGAGGGTTATAACAGGGCTGTTGAATGGGCACTGTCCACTCAAAAGACATCTGAATAAGATAGGGCTGTACAACGGCGACCTTAGCTATAGACAACGTAACAAAAGGACAGAGACAGCTCGACACATAATCTACGAATAGGAGATCATAAAAGGCAACAAATATATGGAAAACCAATTTTGGATCCAGAAGAATATGACAAACACCGAGCAATCAACATGCACAAACTTGTGCAGGGGACAAGGTTGTTGGAATGGGTGTCATAAAGTATAGGGAAGAAAAGCGCAATAAGACCTAGAGGCTGTAGTGCTTTCCGGAGACCTGGTAGTGACAGATTGGACTGCTTCCACAAGGTTAAAAAAATTTTATTGATGAAGGGCCGTTACAAGATTCATCACTAGAATCAATACCTAGTGTTTCGCAAGCGCGAGTGGTCAGCTTCTTCAGAGGCTTATTCATTTCCGATAACAGTCGTCTAGCGAAGATAAGTAGTTATATTACAATTATTGTTAACATACTTTTCTGCGATGAAATTTTGTTTCTCTCAAAGATAATTCGCTGAGATAACTTGATTTCTTGAAAATATTCCATAATTTGGTATACAAATCAGAATTGTGACGTTTCCACAAAGTTGTCCCTGGTGCCCAAGTATTTTGTTCTCTGTGATTGATGGATTTCCCACCTTGTGAAGATACGAAATCATAACGATTCAGTTGACTGGAATTGCCTTCTTATTCGTTTAGTGAACTATAAAGAAATGAGCATATTTACGGGTGGGAGTAGGAAAAAAGATATACAGATCCACTCATATTTTTATTCAAAATTTCGAATTCTTCCACATTTGTGGATGACTCTTCTGGATGATGACATGAAAATTAATAATCTCCACATTCAGTGGAAACATGTATTTATTTCTTCGAGTCCTCTCGTTACAACCATTATATTTTTCCCAACCTAAAACTCCTCGAGGAACAGTTTCATGTACCCACGACTGCATACTGTATTCCAGTAGTTGCTTTAACGAGGCAACAAAATATTTGTAACAAAAGAACGAGTTGAAAAGGCAGATGAGCTTTTTCCACGTGGCCTCATTGCATTTTTCCGTAAGTGAATGCACACAGCTATTAGAACTGTTCCGGTATTCTGTTTTATCTCTGCACTTTCGCATAAACGAGCTACTTGGATTTTGCAACTAATCGCATACCGTAATGGTGGGAAAGGTAACGAATTCTCCCCCATTGTGGTTTTGTGTTCAATTCGTTTAGGGATAAATACAAACTGGTTTATTCAATTACTCGTACGAGTACGAAATTAGTTGTCAATATAACAACACTGAATACATTGGGCAGAGCTGACGAGCTATGAAAACCAGTTTCAAAGAGCATTATGCACACTTGAGATACGGATGGGTAGAAAAGTTCAGGGTCGCCCAACTGGCTCTGGACAATAATATCAAAATTGGTGAAAGAAATCTGAAACTGATCAAGAATATGCATGACACAAGGCTACTCGATGCATTCGAGAGTCCAGAAATAGCAAAATGTAAAATTAGAATGATTGGTCACCTTTTAGACCGCTGTTTAGCTCATTGTTGAAAAATTATTAGGAATGAGTAGCAGTCACAGACAAGTTCCATATAGACCCAGAAACTTTGCAGGTAGTTTTTGCCCATGTAAAGTATATAAAAAGCTAACTCTGGTCTTTAGATCCAGTATCAATTATCTTCTCCTGAAGATGGTAACTTTGTTATCAGAATGCGCGTCGACTGCAAATAATATTAGTTTCGTGTTAGGGTAATTGACCTCTACAAATAGGTTCAACTTTCACAAGGTTCCAATCTCATCGATCATTTAGAAAGGTGAACAATCATTCCAGAAGATTACAGTTTTCGGGATGAAATTAATGCGTCTTAAATTTGAGTATTTCGGGAAATATTTTTCCGGGTTGAGCTTCCTCGGAATTTCAGCTCCCCTCTTCACAATTGAGGACCCATTAAGAAGTAACTTCTAGATACGTTTCTGCACTCACTATTCAAGAAGAATTTTAAAATCATTATCATATCAAGCTTTATTTTCAAATAAATCTGCAACTCCCAAGCTATATTACAATTCTTGTTAAGTCATTGCCCATCTAATTTCATTTTGTTTAAGTTTATTTATTTTTTGTACTAGTTGTTATGAAGAATTCCCTTTAATTTAATTCAAATCATTATTTATCGCGTATAAACTGTGATTTCCCTCTCTCCCTGGTACCAATACCGAAAAAGGAACAGTCTCTGCCCACGTCTCAAACCTACAAGTTCGCTATCTATTCGCTGTTTTTTTCGGATTCATATAGACTTTTTACCGTTCCGTCGGCACCCGCAAAAACTGGCCAGTTACGTGCTACATCTGTGACAACCAATCAAGATTTGGATTATGAATGCAAGGATCCAGATTAAAAGGTAGGAAATCACAGGCGAATCATTCTCAACCTTTTTTTCTCGAAACACAAAGTAATAATTTCCTTAGATTATACAGTCCACTCTCATACCAACTGAACATTAATTGGTCCTTCGAGCCGGATTTGAATTGGTTTTAAATTATTACGTTGTGTGTAAAGGGAATTCTCAAAATTGCAAATAAATCATATTATTTATTTGGTTCTCGTTCTCGCGCTTCGAACTGTGGCTGGCTTGCTTTTTTATTGAACACGTTTTTTACCTCAGCACACTATCAGCTGTTTCCCGGCAATCGTACTCATTTCGTTCCACAGAAATAAATTGTTTATTTATTTCCGTAGAGTTACTCGCACCTCATCGGGGAAAATATACTTTTCAGATGTTTCTATCGTTCTCTTCTTTCGCTTGACCCAGTGTTAACTGACACGACAGAAAATTGCTCTCGCTTATTTCAGTTTTTTTCTCATTAGTTAATACTTCCATTGTTGCTCTTAAAAAACAAAATGACTAGTGTTGCAAATAAACTCAAACAAATCTCAACTCTTCGACAAACAACGATTGATCGAGTAGATGATTTGCACGTTATTGCAAATTCAGCCAAAATTGATAAAAATATGGTTTTTCATTTCAAAGCTCGCTACTCACAATTAGATGCCATTTCTAATGAATTTGAAAAACAGCATATTGCTCTTTTATCCCTTCTTTCAACGACCACAGTCGATGAAGACGAAAATATAGATGCTCAGCGTAAAATACGTTCGGAATTTGATGAAAAGTTTTTTGCCATAAAAGCTGCATACTTGGAACTTTTTGATGACGACACAGCTCCTCTGAATGGTAATTCACATGTTAAATCAAGCCGTGTCAAACTTCCTAAAATTGAATTATTCAAATTTGATGGATCTCCGAAAGATTGGAAAACGTTTGTTGATACGTTTCAGTCAGTGGTTCACAATAATGCTGAATTGAGCAACATTGAGAAGTTCAACTATTTAATAACAGCCCTAAGTGGTCCGCCGTTAACACTAGTGAGAAGCACTCCTCTTACCGATGCTAACTATATCATTGCATATAACGCGTTGAAAGCAAGGTTTGAGAATAAGAGAGCGATAGCAACAGCTCATTATCGAGAATTAGAAAAGGCTCCAAAAATCCCGGAACAGAAAACTTCTTCTCATGATTTAGGCATATTGATAGAGATATTTGAGGAAAATTTGGCTGCATTGAAAAATATGGCATTTCCCACAGATCAATGGGACTTCCTCACTTTGAACATGCTTTTGTCGAAATTGAATTCCGATTTAGTTTCTCGTTTTGAAATCGAAATTGGATCAAATGATATTCCCAAATTCGATACTTTAAAGGAATTTCTCCGGAGGCAATGTGATGCCCTTGATCGTGCATTAGATATTAGTGCACAAGGTAAATTCGATAAAGGCAAGTTCAAATATTCACCTCAAAAATGTCAATCTTCTGCTCATCCTAGAAAAAGTATATCATTTTTAGCTCAGACAAAAACTCCCAACTCATGTCCACTATGTAAACAGGATCATCTCATATATAAATGCCCTACGTTTCTCTCCCACTCTCCACACGATAGGTATAATTTGGCAAAATCTCAAAAATGGTGTCTCAACTGTTTGGGACATAAACACTCTCTGAAATCCTGTTCTTCCCAGTCGTCCTGTACCAATTGTCAACAACGTCACCATACCCTCTTGCACTTCAATCGGACTCCTATAGTCGACTCCCGCCCCCCTTCAACATCTTCCCAAGCGACAAATTCGCATGATGTCCAAAACCCTATTCAGGCAACTACGACAACTCTTTCTAATAACATTTCTCCTTCCGGTACTATGGTTTTGCTGTCAACCGCTCAAATTGAGGTACTCGATGCTTACGGTAATCACCAGAAAGTAAGAGCTCTCCTCGACAGTGGCAGTCAAGCAAATTTCATATCTGAAAGGTGTTGTCAAATTTTAGGATTGCCTCGTAATAATATATCTCTCTCTATTCAAGGTTTGGGTCACATGAACTCAACTGCCTCAAAAGGTGTTTCTCTGAACATTCGTTCTTGCTTAGACAAACATATCACTTTGGTTGTCGATGCTGTGATATTATCCCGAGTTTGTGAGAATATGCCACGTCTGCCAATATCACATGATTGGTCTCATTCATCAAATCTCAAATTGGCTGATGAGGACTTCAACGTTCCGAAATCCGTTGATATTCTTTTAGGTGCCGATATTTTTGCAAAAATTCTAAGACCAAACCAAATTGTTGGTAATGAAAATGAACCTGTTGCCATTGACACTATCTTCGGTTGGATTCTCATGGGCAAGGTCCATTGTAACTTCACTCCCACATTCCCAAATGCATTTCTCTGTACGTGTGAATCTACCATTGAAACTTCGTTGAAGCGTTTTTGGGAAATAGAAGAAGTTCCTCACAAAGTTGTTACAGACCCTGATGATGAATTGTGCGAAAAAATATTCTTAGAAACGACAACACGCACCGCCGAAGGAAGATTCGTTGTAGCTCTTCCCTTTCGTTCAGAAGAACCCCATTTTCTTGAATCTCGGAGCATAGCTAAAAGGCGTTTCCTCTCATTAGAACGACGCTTGGTGAATGACTTTGATTTGTACCAAAATTATCGAGATTTCATGAGAGATAATTTGAAACAAAATCACATGTCACTCGTTTCAGATTCTGTTGAATCAAATTCATTTTATTATATTCCTCACCACTGTGTGATTAATCCCAATAGTGAAACGACAAAGGCACGCGTGGTTTTCGATGCTTCTTGTAAATCCGCAAATGGAATTTCCCTCAACCAAACTCTTTTGACAGGTGCCAAACTTCAAAGAGATCTATTTACAATTCTCTCGAGATTCAGACTGCATCCTGTGGTACTGACAATGGATATTCGCCAAATGTTCAAGCAGATTCTTGTGAAAGACTCACACAGAGACTTTCAGAGAATTTTGTGGAGATTCTCTCCCGAAGAGCCCTTACAGACTTTCGTATTGAATACTGTGGTTTTTGGAATATCTTCCTCCCCCTTCTTAGCAAATCGGTGTATCTTACATCTAGCTGAAGAGGGACAAAAACAATATCCTCTTGCCGCAAAGCCCTACAGGCAGCCACATATGTCGATGATATCGTGACGAGCTGTCCTTCTTTGGAAGAAGCCCTGTCACTGAAATGTCAACTCATATCTCTCTTACAAAAAGGAGGTTTCCAACTGCATAAGTTTAATAGTAACTTCGCCACTCTCGAAACCCCAGAATTTTCTGAAAACACGACTGAGGTTTCTCTAGACTTGGATAATATGTCTTTGGTAAGAATCTTGGGGTTACAGTGGAACTCTTCATTGGATAGTTTTTCCTTCTCTGTCAGTTCATTCTCGAAGAAATGTACTAAACGTTCCATTCTGAGTGATCTGGCTCGCATTTTTGACCCTCTTGGGTTTCTAGCTCCTCTCACACTCTTTGCTAAATACTTGATTCAACGTCTTTGGATCTTAGGGTTGGGTTGGGATGAAACTCCCCCCGAGGATATAGTTGAATCTTGGGAAAAATATAAATCCACACTCTCTGATATTTTTAAGCTTCGTATTCCTCGTCAACTACTTTCAGCTGAAAGCAAGAATTATGAACTTCATGGGTACTGCGATGCTTCTGAAAGGGGTTACGCAGGGGTTATATACCTCAGAACCATTTTTCATAGTCATGCTACAGTCATTATTCTCTGCTCAAAATCTAAAGTCGCCCCTTTGAAGATTCTCTCTATCAATCGTTTGGAGTTGTGTGCTGCTGTTCTACTTTCTGACTTGCTCTCTTCCGTCTTAGAAATTTATGCCGATACTTTTCAAACTGCCCAAGTTTTTGCTTGGACTGATTCGAAAGTGACTCTCTCGTGGATAAAATCATCCCCTCATAAATGGAAAACTTTCGTTGCAAACCGTGTTTGCCACATCCAGGAAAAATTTCCGCCAAATATTTGGCATCATGTACCGTCAGAGGACAACCCCGCTGATTGTGCTTCACGAGGCATCTTTGCATCTGAACTACGCAATCATCCCCTTTGGTGGAATGGTCCTCCTTGGTTGAGAGATCATAATTTTTCGGTACTATCTATAGACACCCAAACTCTACTGGAAAACGTCAGCAGCCTAGAGAGTGAACTGGAGGAGAAGACTCATGTTTTCACCTCAACGGTGTCTCCTCATTTTATTGATTTACTACTCGAAACAGTTTCGAGTTTCTCAAAACTTCAACGTATAGTAGCCTATGTTCTCAGGTTTGTTCACAATATCTCGAATGATTGTAAGAGGCATTCAACACTTGATTCCTCAGATCTTGAAAGGTCACTGAAAACTCTCGTGAAACATGTTCAAAAGGAAGTTTTCTCTAAGGAAATATCACGGCTCACAAATAACCAAACCATTGACAAATCACTCCGGAAACTTAATCCTTTCATAGACGAAGAGGGGATTTTGCGAGTTGGTGGTAGATTACTGCTCTCTGATCTGCCAGTTCAACGGAAGCATCCAATGTTGATTCCTGGTCATCATAAACTGACTCATCTCATTATTGATTATACCCATAAAAAATATCTACACCCAGGACTCCAGACACTCCATTTTTTATTACTCCAACAATTTTGGATTCTCTCTTCGAAAAGAATCATAAGGCATATCATTTCAAAATGTCATCGATGTTGGAAATGTAATCCAAATCCACTCCAACCCCGAATGGGAAATTTACCCCTTCTGAGAATTTCTCAGCTAAAACCGTTCTCCTGTGTTGGAACTGACTTTTGTGGTCCATATTTTGTAAAACTTGGTAAGTTGAGGGGGGCTAAAACCTATAAAGCCTACATTTGCCTATTCGTGTGTTTTTCCACCAAAGCTATCCATTTAGAACTTGTGTCTGAATTGTTTACGGATGCTTTCATTGCAGCCCTCCGTCGATTCATAGCTCGACGAGGACGGTGTACTTCCATTTTTTCTGATTGTGGAACTAATTTCGTTGGTGCTTCCAAAAAATTCACAGAAATCCTCCACTCCGCTGCTTCTCAAGAATCCCTCACATTTCATAGAAATCCCCCCTCGAGTCCACATATGGGTGGACTATGGGAAGCAGGTGTGAAGTCTGCGAAATCACACCTTACTCGAGTCATTGGCCTTCAAATCCTAACCTATGAAGAATTCAATACGGTCTTGATTCAGGTGGAGGCAGTATTGAATTCAAGACCTCTGTGCCCCGTCAGCACAGACCCGAATGATCTGACTGTTCTAACTCCCGGACACTTTTTGACACTTGAACCTTTGAATTCTCCTATGGATGATGATTTATCTCATCTCAAAATCAATAGATTGAGCAGATGGCAACTCCTTCAGAGATTACATCAGGATTTCTGGTATAGATGGTCCAAAGAATATTTGCACACTCTATATAAACGAAATAAGTGGACCGAATCGTCGTCAAATGTTTCTGTAGGAAGTATGGTACTTATAAAAAATGACAATACCCCCCCATTGAAATGGCAATTGGGTCGGATAGTAGCTGTACACCCTGGCGCTGATGGTATAGTTAGGGTTGCCACAGTTCGAACCGCAACGGGCTCATTCAAGCGCCCATTGGTAAAACTTTGCCTTTTACCAATGGATGACTCGCATTGTTCATGAAATGCAGTACATTTCAGGTGGGCGTATGTTAAGTCATTGCCCATCTAATTTCATTTTGTTTAAGTTTATTTATTTTTTGTACTAGTTGTTATGAAGAATTCCCTTTAATTTAATTCAAATCATTATTTATCGCGTATAAACTGTGATTTCCCTCTCTCCCTGGTACCAATACCGAAAAAGGAACAGTCTCTGCCCACGTCTCAAACCTACAAGTTCGCTATCTATTCGCTGTTTTTTTCGTATTCATATAGACTTTTTACCGTTCCGTCGGCACCCGCAAAAACTGGCCAGTTACGTGCTACATCTGTGACAACCAATCAAGATTTGGATTATGAATGCAAGGATCCAGATTAAAAGGTAGGAAATCACAGGCGAATCATTCTCAACCTTTTTTTCTCGAAACACAAAGTAATAATTTCCTTAGATTATACAGTCCACTCTCATACCAACTGAACAATTCTCTTTGATCAACGTAGTCTTCAGAATATTGAATTTTAATGAAATATGTATATCGTAAGAAAACAATTACTATTAAAGAACGACTAAGGTTCATAGATACAATTCACGTCGCAGATATAGAAGATGAATTTATACAACTGACTTGGTCAAATGAAAAGTCAATATTGGCCAAGTCCAACCGATTGGGCAGCAATCAAGAACCTAAACAACAAGAGATGGTAGAGCGTATTAACAGGATGAAGGCTCGCCTCTATCGAAAGGCAAATACTGGCGGATTTCAAGAAGTAGATCGAGTGTGGCTGTACAACCCTCGTCCTAGGAGAAATGATGTGGTGTGCAGGGTTCAACGTAGGCCTAGATCAAAAATGAAAGTCTCACATCTAGAGAGACTCAAATGTTACAATGGGAATAACGAGATCGGGACGATCGAAATTGAGAGGGGAGTAATATTACCAAATTTCTTAGCGCCGGTCCTGTCGCTCGTAAACGCAGAATAATAAGGGGGGTCGAAAAGAGAACGTCATTTTCCCAGGAACTCTCGATTCGCGTGAAGAATTCGATCATCGAGATATAGATACAGATTCCATTGACGAAGAAATTGAGAGATTGAGTCAAGACAAGCTTTAAAAAAATAAATGGAATCTATGTCGTCGAAACGTTAAAAACACAGAAGATCAGTGTTTTTCATAGATAACAATTTCAATCAATTGATGAATTATTTCTCTGATTCATATGCTAGGAATCACAAGATCAAAGGTAGGACAACGTTAATCCTGAGTTCGCACAACATTTAAGGGTTAACATTCTTGGAGTGACGTCAGCTGGATGACAGGATTAATTTCATTAACCCAGAAGGAATATTTCTCTTTAGTGTAGTAAATTTCCACAGTAGACTGAAAGTATCCCATTCTAAACTTGTATACGTAGATTCCAAATTGATCATCCATTTTCCAATTCTGGTAGGATGAAGAAGTCTGAAATACTACGAAGACAAGCATTTGTATTGATGTTTTGAAATAACTGAATATCTGATACTTCAGCATCCATTCGAAACATGTATATACCACAAATGATATTCACTGAAAAATCCTGTCCTGACTCTACAATTGTATAGCCGACTGGGTAGTCGATTACCTCAATAATATAAAGAATTCAAATACAAACCATTTCCGTAAAGTCAAAGAGCTCAGGAACGCTCCTCTTGAAAATCTATTTTCAATGCAATTCTTCTGTGAATCGCAGTGGAATAAAAAAGTATTGGGAGTTTCATTGACGTTCTCGAAGAACATAATCAGATATTCTATGTTGCATGGAAAAAAGGTAACGAGGAATTGTTTTCGTTGAGTGGAGGAAACCAGCAAGATTGGAACCATTGGTTTAAAACTGGAATCTTTTTCATTAAAATCCCTCATACCAAACTGATATTGATATAAATTGGAATAAAAGAAAACAGCCAGAAGAGACTACTCTTCATGAATGGGGATTGATGCTTTCAGATGCACGGTAATATCTGAAGAGTATCTTTCTTTATTGTGGAGTTTGTAGATTCATTGGGACAATTAGAAGAACAAAAACAGATTAAAACCCAACTCGACACAAGTTACCCAAAACCTTCGTTTTCAAATAGGGAAATTTTTCTCATTATGTTGAAATGGTGAAATTGCCTAGGTTTGAAGTAAATTCTTCACTTCGATTGACGTCAACCATTAGTTGGTCAACTTTGACTTGTTTCGAGTGTTGTTGAGTGAAAGATCGAAAAAAGAAGAAGTCTATGACAGTGTTTAATTCACACTTATGGAAACTGCTTAATGTGCTCATACAATTCGAAAGGAAAAAAGAAGGGTGATCTTCGAAGCAATGGCTACACTATGCAATGTTTAGGAAATAACTCATTTCTTTATTCTGTGTAAATATAACATCAAAAGTACAACAAATATAATGAATAAAAATGATAATTGAAAACATTGAAAATTAATCAGTAGCTTTCTGTTCATGGAACGCCGCTTACTCTTGGAATTGGTGATACGCGGAAATTGTTTGTAGTACATTCCTGCACGAAGGTATCTGCAGTAAGCAGTGTAGTGACCATTCTTTGTTGCTCCACCGTTATTGGAGAGTGCGTAGATATCAGATCGATAATGGGGTTGCTTTAATTACTCTTGTCCAGACCCTCTACAGGAAAAACTAAGGTAGCAGTTGATTTCTAGAGCATTTCTGTTTTCTCTACATTTGGAAGAAATTGGTTTCTCATGTCTAATTTAAGTTTTTTTGGGGTGAAGTAATCCAAACAATGGGATAATTGAAGCTGTTCATTTATTTTTGAAAAAAGGAAGAAAGGTCCCAGAAAAGATCAAAAATCACTTACCAATTTCCACAATATGTACATTTCAATGTCGATTTAAGCTGGCACTATCAAGGAGATAACATTTTCATGTATATAGACCACGATTCTTGAGCCTCATCGGTGTTACTTGAGTTTGCATCGATTTATGTCAAAGATGTTTTTTTCTATTGCTCGATTGACGTCATATGTTCTTTCCAGTGGAAAACGAAAAATTCATGTGCATCCTGCTGCGCTTAACGACGACAAATTGTTAGCATTTGATTTTTGGAAGAAGCAGTATCAACAGCTGCTCTAGTAAATCACTTACGCAAATGCTTTGATCAAAGCTCCTCTGCTAATGGAATTATTTGAAGCTTTCATAAAGGTATTCTTCTGGGAATATTCAAGCAGACATTTCCTTTTAGACAAAAGCTGTATAAAACTTTCAATAAAACATATGTTTTCAATATTCTTCAACCCATGGAGAGCAAGTCTTGAGTTTGGTAGGGATTCTGCAGATGATGAAGACGATGAATCTACTTGGTCAGTAGAAACCCTTGAACACAGGTTGTTCAGATCATTTCAAGAAAAACTATAGATATTGAGAACATAGAGAGCTACTGGAATTTTCATGAAATCAGTATGAAAGAATTTTGTTTGCAACAAATCGTTTATTTTCAGGATGGAGTAGTAGGTGCTTGGAGAAAAGTGGAAATTATTCTTCTCCCATTTGGATAACATAAATAAATTATCACATCATAAGTGATTATGAGATGTAAATCATTTTAAAATTTACGTTAGTTATGGAAAGTACTACTTTGTTTGTGGAAATTGAGAAAAACCCTTTTATTCTTACACATTCCCGAACGTTTCGCGATAAACATCAAATTAAAAATAGAATTCCACCTCGATTGAATATGGGTTATTGATTCCTCAATGTAAATGAAGAATTTATAGTAAATAATAGTGAACCGTGTTCTTACCAACGGTATTCATTTATTTGGTACCGTGTATTATATTATCATATCAACATATGGAAAATTGCGGAGGTCTACGGAGGAATAAGAACAAAGAACAAGTCACCATGTAATACAAATAATTGAACATAATTCAGTTGACAAACGTCGATAACACTACACTATTTACGTGTCAGTCATTTTTTTCTACACGTGTCTTAATACATTTTTAATTCCACTTTTCCCACGATTACATTTTTCTTGGTCGATACCTAATTTTTTATTGATATACGGACGTTTTTTTTGCATTCATTCCAGAGTTATCGGGGTATATCTTGAATCTATTGATTATTTTGGATATTTTGATACTTTTTTACATGAAACTGGCACCCCCCTCGTCTTTGTGATGTCGTTATCAATATTATTTTGGAAACTTTTCCTAGAGAGCGTCGAGTGCAAAAATATTAGTTTGGTGTTAGGGTAATTGATCTCTAGGAAAAGTTTCAACTTTTACACCAAAGGTTCCAATCTTCTCGTTTATTTAATATTATTTTTGTTTTTATAATTAATACACCTATAGTATTTTGGTACGACATATAATAATACTCCTGAGGAAAACTATAGTGAAAGAAGTGTAGCGGTTTTGTAAACAATAACACGATAATGTGCTATCTCAATTCTGGTATAATACTGTCAACTTTAATGAACTTCATTATTTTACAGATTGTGCATTGTTTTTTGACGTGCATTGTTTATATTTTGACAGAACTTTGATATTTGCCAGCTGTTAATCATCAATCCCTTTTTGTTCTGGTGCAAAATTTGATTACAAACACTCAAAATGAGTCGACAGACTGTGTGAGATGGGGCAAACTTAACAAATTGAGGTTCACATATTTCAAGTCTATTTTGGTGGCCAGTTGATTTTTGAAATATCACTAGATTAATAATAATAATAATAATGATCTTTATTAGCTGAAATAGAAAATAACATCCAAAAGGCGAAGTTCAAAACTGAAGTGTTGAAGCACTACAGGTTTGTTCTACCACTTAACCTCCAATTATATTCAAATATTCGAGAATGGAACCAAATGCAATTCTGGTGCTCGTCAAAAATTTTCAATGGTCAATATTTTTTGAAACTTTTTCGGGAATTGAATATGATATCATATCGAAAAACCAGTACCTACAAGATATTTCAGAGATCTTGATGGTGCATCATAATATTCTTCTATAACAGTTGTCGATTAGATTAGATTAGATTAGATTTATTTCTCAAAGAGATATTAATATTGATATGGTTATATATCTCTGGCTCAAGGCATAGAGAAACAGCTGACTGTGAGTTAACTAGTGTATTGTATTGAAAGGAAGCAGAAGTGCACAAGTAGATCAGTTTTTTTTTATTTGAAGATAGTTGCGAAAAATTCATTGAGATCATAAAAAACATCGCGGCGTAAGAGTTTTCTTAGGTTATATTGAAATTTTCTCATACTAGTATTCACCTTTATATTATCAGGGAGATGATTGTATACGGTTATACTTGTGTACAGTGGCCAGGCAGGTAAAATGAGAGATTGATTTCTTGTCGAATATGCGTGTCTATCTGATGACTTAGTAAGGTTGCTACGATTTTTATGTACCTAATAGTATGGAAATCTTATTGATGTATAGGTTGATCGATGTGAAAATTCATGAATTTTTGAAATGGTCTCTACAAGTTTCCCTATAAGAGAGCCCGAAGAGAGTACGAATAGCTCTCTTTTGTATCGTGAAAGTGGTTTTGGCCAGTTACTTTCAATAACAATATTTAATGATGAAAGTTATTCAAGATTCACCAGAATAGACGTGAATAATAACAACGACACTATTATCAGTTGAGGAAGATGTTTACAGATACAAAAATGTATTAACATTCGCTTAGAACGATAATGTCTGAGGTATATATACAGTAGAATATGTTGATAATATCAGGTTACAAAATCTACATAATATATAACGTCACATCCCTCAAGAATTTAGTTTGAAATTGTCGTTCAATAACATATTTGTAAGAATGTGTACGTGTATGTGAATGGCCGAAAACGTGCATGTTGTTGTGGATTTTGGTTACATGTTTCCACCCAGAGGTCACGTGAGGATTGTTCCCTCCTCTGCTAACAGAGTTTTTGCGATCTCCAATGAGTCTCCATTTTCAGCTTTAATCCCTTTCAAACACTGACACTTTAGGTGTTTGCGAATACGAATTCATTCGGTGATATCCATGGAAGTGAACAAATGCTTTTCGTTTGTTGAAACTTCAAACAGATGAAGAGAAGTAAGAGCCCCAATTTTCAAAAGCAAAGTTTGCGTCCCAAATGTCTCTAGCTCAGGGTCAATGAATGCCATCGGTAATTAATGCTCCATGACTCACGTGATACGTAGGTAGATGATTTTAGATCAATTTCAATGAATTTTTCTTCGTTTTAATTTTCAAGCAACATTTCGAAACTGCATTCATTGTTTGTTATGACGTGAGATAAAGTCAGATCATGTAGTTCTGAACAAAAAATATCATTCCATGTTGGACACGTAAACAATTTGATGCCGTACATTGTTGCCAGATTGGTTTCACCACAGAACATTCTAGTGACTTGTTATAGATGGTATTGATTTTTTGAGACCCCCATATGACTGGCATTTTACAATTTTCTAAATCTTTCTCAGTGCTATTTTTTTGTCGCGAGTAGCTTATTTAGGAGAAGCTTGCTGGCTTGATCCTGAGTACGACACTTTACCTGTGTAGTTGGAATATGATAAAATAACGCGATTTACTTTGACATAAATTATTCATAGCATGGCGCATTTTTCCTTCGTTTGTGAATAAAGTGGCATAAGTGAACTGTGGATGGAGATTCTCAACTTCAGGCCCGGTATTAAACACTTTCCTTCAGAGGTGTTTACACCAGGCTGGGTTCAAAGTGAATTTAGTAATTCAGCATATTTATTCCTAATGAATATCAGATTCATTTTCAAAAAAAGATTAATCACAGGATTTTTCTTTCTAGACCTCGTTTCTAGCGACAACTGTTTACGTCTGAAGTAGGGTGAAAATTAATTTAGATGAACGATGGTATTTTCGAGTTTCGGTTTTTAGTAGCTTGAGCTTACAACAATCACTTTCCATGACCTGTTTATGCGTTTGAATAGGCTTTTCATATGTTATTTGAAAGAATCCATTGATGTAGGTTTATCTCAGTCTTTCATAAGAGCAAGCCTCCAATCATATCGAAAAGTTTTAACTATTGCTGGAATTTTGACCAGTTACTCATGACTCCTCAGAAGCTTGCTTCGACTCTGATTGTGTATTATATCTATGATGATGAAATCAATCATTTCATGAAACATTCAAAACCATTTTCTTAGCGTATTCCTTCACAAGAACACTGTAAAAATCTAAACATTTGAGTCGACCTGAGGAGTTAACTCTGTACGGAACACTAAGTCGGATTCTTTTTTTCTAAGATCACTTCTTGTATTATAGCAGCCTGAGGTTCATAATGAGAAATATTGTTCAACTGAAATTTCTTTCTCAACTAGTTAGTTTTTGTCTTTTTCTGCTGTTAGATTTCCTGTGATTTTTGTTTCATTCGGATATTGTCACCACGATAATACCTATAATATAACAAGAATAAGGCCCAACAAGCCGGACAAGATATATATATAACAGAACAAATTAACCGCAATAAAATATGATTTACGACTGAATTTATTGGCAATTATTCTGGTGAAACAAATAAACTGGTCACGATATAAGTGAAATTGTCATAACTGTGCCAGTTAGAGTTAGGTCCCGTCTACTTTCTATAAGTTTTCCTGAACGTTTGATTGGGGGTTGATCGATAGCAGTTTATAATGGTAGCACAAGTATATTCTAGACCCAATTGAATGATCCTAGAAATACATGGGCGTACTCGTAACTGACAGGGTGGGTTTTTATTGTCAAAAAATAGTGTATGAATGAAGGAAAAATACTTAATACTGTACAATATAAGTCGATGAAAAATAAATAAGTTCCAGCGAAAATTTTCTGGCAATATGATTATCCATCAACATATTGAAAGATAGAAGATAGCCAAACCTCACATTTCTCGAAACCATTTGAAAAAACTGAAAAAAAAAAAGTATTTATGAGTTGTGGAAAAGCGTCAATAGGTGAAATAATGAATGGATACTGAAATTAGATCATTCAGACAGGTATGAGATCACTTGTCAAAAAAATGTCTCATTCAGAATGATTGATCTTGATATATTTCGTGTTCAATGAACCCGTTTAAATACCTGATATACACTGATATTCTTGAACAACACCCACAATTCTAGAATTCAATTCAGTGAAAATATGTAGGATGTTCCATTGTAAAAACAAAGATGTTCAGTAACCCATTTATTACACCATGTATATAATACGGAAGGGTAGAAAAATCCAGTGTCGCCCAACACGCTCTACACAATGATCACAAAATTGGTGAAAGAAATCTGAAACTGATCAAGCATGTGCATGACACAAGACTACTCGATGCATGTGAGAGTCTAGAAATAGTAAAATGTAAAAACAGCATGAATGGTGACAAGGGACCTATCCCTTTTAGCCCGCTTTTCAATTTATTGTTGAGGAAGTAATCAGAAATCAATACTAACAGATGACGGAACTTGCAGGTAGTCAGTTCATTACCGAGAAATTAATTAGAATAATTAACAGTAACAAACGAAGTCCATATCGGACCGGAAAACTTTAGGTATATAAATAACTACCCACAGCTCTAGACTCAGTATCAATTTTCTTCTCCTGAAGATGCTAACCTTGTTAGCGAAACGCGCGTCGAGTGCAAAAATATCAGTTTGGTGTTAAGGTAATTGATCTCTAGGAAAAGTTTCATGTATATTGGTAGTTATTTTCGGAACTTATGTTAACAATAATTATTTTCCTGAAATATGTTTTTCTATCTCGAATAATCAATCAGCTATCGTCCACTCACGAATCGGGGATATCAAGTATGAACATTACAAAGTGGAACACTGAAGTGATATGCAGAATAAAAGTAACAATGACAGAATGATTCTTTGGAAATGTTTTTTATATTCAGGTTCAAACGAAAGGGAAGCCCTGTAATGTTCAGAGAACACCGCCTGAATCAAGGGACAGGACATACGAATTAACATTCAATTTGAATTTCTGAAGTTGTAAGCCTCAGGATAAACCTTTCTCTGCAAGGAGTTTCAATGATCAGCTGTTCCATTGAAAAATGATCCCTGAGCAAGAGAGGTTCGACAGGTCTTCAAGCTCACAACAAGGGAGTGGGAATTCTGTACTCGTCGAGTGATCCGTGTAGATATTGCCAAGCGTGGAACAATTGATGTCAATTCAGAAGATCACAGGCCGTGAAAATATCTAAAGGAGAGAAACAAGTCTCCGATCCTTCTACGATGCTACAATGAAGTGAGCGAGTCTGTGAGCGAAGAGTCACCAACAAGACGGATTACCTTCCTCTGAATAGAGTCGAGAAGCTCTAATGAATGTTTTGGTGCCGAATTTCATACATGTTTCTGGGAAGCACCTTTAGCTATCGATCTCACATAGTTTTCCCATGAGAGGTTATTACTATTCGTAATTCCTAGCATCGAGATACTTGACTTTGTACTTTGAACACCTGCATTTATTGGGAGAAAATCAGATGATACTCCATCAACAACCACATACAGAGACCTCTTACACACTCGAAACTTGTTCGTATTTTTTATCAATCAGGCATTCCAGATCAGGTGATATCTAGAAGGCAAACATTGAAAAAACCTATTAGTTTTGAAATCAGTGTGAATTTCGTGTTTCCTTATCTTACATTATTCAAATGCCTAATAAATCATAGAAAAGACTAGGCGCGTACCAGTTATACTATTGAACTAGAAAGACTTTTGAAAAAAAAAGGAAGTTTCTGCCGCAGTATCGATTCATTTGACAAGTATTTGGAATTCTGGAATGTCCAATAGCAAAATTATTGTGTTAATGTTCTAGAAGCCGTTTCTGCATTGATTCTAAAAATGAATTTAATTATATATGGTATCATCAGAAAGATAGTTTTGTACCTTCCCACATGATGAATCACTAGACCCCTTCTTTTATTTGAAATTTTAGGGCTGTGACACCTCCTCGCTAGGGGGTTGAATGCACATGTTAAAGAATATGCCCAAAATGTAACCCCTAAAGGATCCTTTTCATGGAGCAGTAAAATGCAAGTGCGCATGCTCCGTAGAGATTATGCTGCAAATGCAGTAAAAATTTCACTGCTCCATGAAAAGGGGTTGAAAGCAGTGGAATCTGTGATTTTCATGTCATTCATGCTATTTATATTTATTGGTATTTGATTATGATTTCCAGAAACTACACCAAAAACCCAATTATATTAATTGGTTGAGAGCCGATTAGTAGATTCCCAGAATCAGGTCTATTCTGCGGTGGCCTATTGATTCTTGAATACCATTAGATTATTGAAAAATATTCGAAAATGAGACCAATAATGCAATTTTGGTGCAAATCAAAATTTTTCAATAGATATAATGTTACTCGAAGATCTTTCAGAAATCTTTATGGTGTATATTTATATATAAATTCTTCTATAATAGTTTTCGATTATTTTCAATAACCATTGCAATATTCAATATTGATAGTTATTCAAAAGATTCACCAGATAACATACCTGGAAATAATGATATGGAAAATCAACATAAAAAGTAGAATTGAATGGACTGAATTGTTTATCTCAGTGGAGTTCTATTTCATTACCAGACTGAATCGGTATTCAATCCTTAGCGATGTTTGTACAGTACCTAGAAGTACTACCTTCCAGGCTCAAGTGTCTTCGTATAAATGAAATTGTAAAAAATTAATTTTATTCATAACAAAACAATATTTCGTTCAATAAGAAATAATAACATCCTGATCCTATTGAAGGTACTAATCTCAGACGTTTTGTTTCGAATAACATTTTTATTCAGGAGTCAATACGCTCAGAATCCGCGCAAAATCCTCACAAACGTCCTATTAATCCACGGTTATTCCGCAGCGATAAACATGCTCACAAATGGAGTAGTCTAGCTTAACCTCACCAAACAAAACAGTATCCACACTTTAAATACTAACCTACCCTCTAAATAAAACATATCTGAACAATATTCAAAACTATGTAGAATATAAAAACTAATTGAAACAACAAATTTAAATAGAACGACAAAAGTTTAACTAATTTTAAAGAAATCCAAGAGACTTATCACAATCGACCTTATAGATATTCAAAATGGCTACGAAATTAACGAAATATCATTCGCTTTGCTGCTTTGAAGTTGAAAAATTTTAACTTCTGAAGGTCACTGCTCGAGAAGTGAAATCTGTCAAAAGCTACTGTACTTGCAGTAGTTAAAGGCCATGAAAATACACCTTTATAATGAAACATGACCGAGGATACTCTTTGTTGGACACTCTGTACCTGTTGAATTCGAAAAATTATCGACTTTCTGACGGAAACATACATTTTGCGTGACTAGAACCGAAGATGCGGTTACTTTGGAACACTTCGACTGTCAACATTCCCTTGGAATATTTTAATTAAGCTGCAATAATTTTAATTAATGTAAGTTCACCGAGCTGTTCCGCTTCTCGCCTCCTAGCGTGCAAAGACTATTATTTACGACGCCTTAGATATTTTTATTAAAATCGTTGACATTGTTGGAAGTGCAGGAAGGAACACTGACGTCTCAGTTATTCCACCTGGAATTCAGTGGAGGGTCGGGAACGAATTTATTTCTTCATGAGTGGCAATGACAATGCTTCTAAGAGGATTGAACTTCAAAGTAGATGATACTCTTGCTGAACTTTGAGATACGATCGGCGCGGCGGTGGGTTTGGAAACATCTTGAGAGAACCCACTCGACAGGCGGTAGGGAAAATATTCCTTTGCTCGAGTGTCATGTTGCGGGATTTCTACCGAAATTGGTGATTACCTACTTAGCATTTCCGATATCGAATGATTTGGGAATTGATATTGTTAGTTCAGGAAATGAAGCATTTTGGTTCGCAATTGTTTCGTCCACTATGGATTTACATGAAATTTTCACAGAAGGTAGGGAATAGCTCAACGATCATTTTCTATATCATGACGCTGTACGCTGGAGCCTTGGGGTGGTTGCCACCCCATCACGGGGTGGAAATTTTTTATTACATTTCAATTGTAGGAATCGACGGAAAAATTAATTCTAAGAAAAAAATGTTCCATACGTTTTTTTCGAAAAAGCAATATTTTTTGAGTTATTCGAAGTTGAAAGTAACAGTTTTTTGACGAAAAAATCGACTTTTTTGAATGTGTTTTTGCAAATAACTCTAAAACTATGCATTTTATCAAAAAAAATGTGGGTAGGCGAATTTTAGCCTTTGGAAAAACAAAAACAATGCTTCCTCTATAATTTTCCTACGACATATACGAACACATACAGAGATACAGAAAATTGATGCTTGGCTTTTTTCGTCAAATGTATAAATTGGAAGATTTAAAGCGAAATAACGAGAAAAATTTGCATTTTTCGAAGAAAGCTCATAGAATCTTTTTTGAAGTATTCAATTTGAGCTTTAAAACAAATGGAAAAATGTCTCCCTAGCATGAAAATTGACCGACTTATGATCGGTACCCGCTTTTTTCTACGAAAAAAATCTGTGAAAACAACCTCCAAAGTACCCCCTGAATGAAATTGATCGCCACCCTTCTGTGATCGTCTTTATATATGTATTATCAATACACCCACGAAGTTTAACCAATTTAAAATGCCCAATTTCAGAGAAATTGGAGTTTAAATAGAAAACGATTTTTTTCAATTTCAATTTTCTTATAAATATCTCTCAAAATACTGAAGATACGAAAAAATGATGCGATACTGAATTGTAGCTTTTTTAATGTCAAAAATTTCCCTTCGTCTAGTTTTTTGTAAAGTGAATAATCGGCGAGATATAGCCGTTTAACCCAGAGATTTACGATCGAACATCACCTTTGTCAAGCGCTTTAACTCTGCCCATTTAAAAATTAAGGGATCTCAAGTAATTCTGTTCTACGAAGCTCTGGAAGGGACACCCAAAATAAAAATTTCGCCATTTCTAAAATTCCGAGTTATAAGTCGGAATTTTACATCAAAATTCCGATTTATAACTCGGAATTTTAAAATTCCGAGTTGTAACACGGAATTTTACATCAAAATTCCGACTTATAACTCGGAATTTTAAAATTCCGAGTTGTAACACGGAATTTTACATCAAAATTCCGAGTTTTAACTCGGAATTTTAAAATTCCGAGTTGTAACACGGAATTTTAAAATTCCGAGTTGTAACTCGGAATTTCAGAGATTCCTCATTCATTGCCACTTGTGCTGTGCTGTTGCGTTGGTGTAATTATATTATTTAGAATGCACCTAGCTAGAAGTGAATAACAAGCCCTGGTACAAAAATCAAAATCGCTTTATTTCTATCAGACAATATTTTTTATTATTAATATCAAATGTACCCACCAGGACAACACGAAAAGAGTTATATTCATAAAATCTGCTGAATAAGTAAATTCATTCGTATACAGATTTCAATGTAACTTGCTTGCAAGCAATATGCAACTGGTGCGCAAAACAACGAATCCTTTACCATGAGCTTTTTGCAGAAACTCTTCAATTTTCAGACCAATTTCAGACTGTAACATGCTGACTTAATGAAATGAGTAATTTTGAGATATAATTTTTTTTTATTGGCCGTAAAAGAGGCTGAAAGTTGTAGTTGTTATTTGAAATAGCTCTGCAAGCAAACAAGTTCTTGAAGAAAGTTATAACTCTAAAATTATTTCAAATATCCTACTGGAGGATATAGGATGAATATTTATGATCTTACTAGACCCTTTCATCTAATTCAAGTTGTGAATAATATCACAGTTCTGAAACACATCAGTAAATTTTTGAAGGCTTTATATATTATTGAGTTTCAAATTGCTCACTGAAACAGTGGTTGGGAAAATTGCCTGATTGAATAAATGAAAAGAATTTATTGAAGAAGAGATAAAACGATTCCTAGTAGCATGGCATGACCTATATAGACATGGTTTCAGAAAACTAATCATATTTGTATACCTACGATACAAATCCAATTCCGTTGACCTGATAGTCATCACGAATAAAATATGACTTCAGAACCGATGAGGTAAAAGTTGAGACTTTTTCCAGGAAACGTCTCAACTTTCCTACTAAAGGTTTCAATTTCATCTTTTTTGGAATGATGGAACAAAAACCATTCTGAACAATATCAATTATTCCAGCGTCTGTGAAAATGTTCCCCTTTAGTAATATCAATTAGGGAAATCTGAAATGATGACTAACACGAAACAACAGCTTTCCCCCACTATTTATAGTGTATAGTATTGAAATATATCTAAATAATCTTTACTTTCAACCTGAAAATTCTTATTATGAAAATTTTTATTTTCACCCAATATTTTTTGATTGAGAAACATTTCATTCAGACTTAAAAGTTGAAGTTGATACCCCGAAGATCCGACTATCAAATCTAGATTCTAAAATTCCGAGTTACAACTCGGAATTTTAAAATTCCGTATTACAACTCGGCATTTCAAAATTCCGAGTTAAAACTCGGAATTTTGATGTAAAATTCCGTGTTACAACCAGGAATTTTAAAATTCCGAGTTATAAGTCGGAATTTTGATGTAAAATTCCGTGTTACAACTCGGAATTTTAAAATTCCGAGTTATAAGTCGGAATTTTGATGTAAAATTCCGACTTATAACTCGGAATTTTAGAAATGGCGAAATTTTTATTTTGGGTGTCCCTTCCAGAGCTTCGTACTGTTCTCATAGTCTTATAGCTCTTGGAAAGCTCTACAAAATCGTTTCTGGATTTTCTATCACCTAAAATGAAGGAGCTAGGTATGCTTAGAGAACCGATCAATTTTGTTTTTGAAAAATTTGAATTACCCGCTTCGGAGCGTAGTAATCTACATAACCGGTATATTCGGCCGTTATACGTTATATTTTCCACTTTATCGCGTGTGTGAGTGTAGATTTCGTTGATTTCTCAGCAGTGCATTCTAAAGTTCGAAGACATATTATAAAAATTTCAATGTTTTCAAGGGTAGTTTATAACAAGGGTAGGTTGAAAGATTATGAAATTGTATCCTGAAGCATGAAACAATCATTATTCAACTATTTTTACCTATATTCAGGTTTTTTATGTTATTTCATAATTTTTGATAGTTAGGGGTAGTTTTCTTCCCTAAAAAACAAAAAAGCGTACAACGGCATAAAATGAACTAGAGGATGTAATAAGCCTTATCCTAAATTTTTGTACAAGTCGGTGCTGGACGAAAAAATTACGAGATTTTACCATTTTCTTAGTTTCATTTTCTGTACTATGTAGGGTGTAATATGATAGGAAAACGTATGATTTTTTTAATTATTTCTCATTGCTTTCGATATTTTTATAGTCGGCCCAGTAAACACATAACGTGTTTGAAACATTTCGGATGAATCACGTGAAGGAATACTCGAAACGTTGAAAATAGAGTTTTCAGAAATGTACTATAAACGTGTCATAATCAGAGCATCAAAACAATGACTCTGACATATTTCGAAAATAGGCAATATATGTCCCAAGTAGCACAAACATATTAGACCAATATTGGTTCAATATCAAGGAAATATTAACCTTATATTGTAGATATCATATTGCCCACGAAAAAAAATGTGAACATGCGATATTTGATCAATACTCGAAAACAATGTGAGGATATATCGTACAATATTGTTAATGATATATCGCCAAAAAAGGTATATTTGATTGAAGTCACTCGATAATGCTTAGTTTTCATATTCGGAATCATTAATTTTTTTCACCAAATAGTCAACTTGGAAAATTCACTCATTCACATAATGTACCAACCGAATACTTACCTGGAACAAACTCTGGCTGCTGCAATGCTTGAACTCACGACCTTCACTATGGTAATATCATTTTCGAACACTATATATGCTCGACGGCACGGAGAGACTTGTTGCCTAAGGAGTTCGGAAGTATAAATGTGGTGACTTCAAGTTAGTTATGTTCGAGACAACATCAAAATGAAAGTTCAGTAAGAATAAAAATATGAAAAAACACTGAAGGATCACTGTCTTATGTGATGGTAGTTTGGAATGTTAAACTTGCTGTGCAAGAAGTTCTGGACGTAATTTTCTGGTATTGAAACTCACTACATGTCGATATTTCAAATTTTTTAAGGAATATTCCATCATGAATATTGCGTTACCAATATTGATATATGTTTGAATACACTAAGAGATCACTCTCAAAATCCCGTTACCCCTTTCAGGTTGTGATTCGAAAATGACTATTTGAATATTTCCATTTTATTGTGAAAACAATTCTCAAGTAATATCAGAAATCGCATATCTATACTTCAGTATTATGCCAATATGCCACCTAATGTAATGACACAATATTTTAATTACGCTCAAAAAAAAAATCGAATATATATTGGAATCCGATGTTGAAAATTGGGTATTCACAAAAAATGCAGACAATATTAAATATCTATGTTGTTAAACTGATATTATTAATTGATAACCTGATATGGTTATTCTGATATTGGTAATGAGTTACCAAACCCATAAATTATCAATATTGAATCTTACAAAATGCTGTTGAAATTTATTGTCAATATTGAACCAATATTCATATTGAAATATCGTTTCCTCAATATTGATTCATATTAGTTCAACATCAATTTTGTTACTTACGATGTATTTTGGACCAATCTGAATTCGGGGTTCAGCCAATATGATTTGCTACTTGCGGTGTTATTAAATGATACATTCCAGAAATATTTCAATAGCTAATTGTCATGTTCATCTATATGCAGATGACTTCCAGTTATATTTATCTTGTAAACCCGACGAAATTGAAAATGGTATTACACTCATGAATGAGGATCTTCAAAATACTACAGTCTACTTAAATATTCATGGGCTGAAAATAAATCACTGAAGTACACGGAAGCCATTCGCTAGTCTTAGCTAACTCTGAAATAAGCTGGGTGGATTTTGCAAAAAACTTAGGTGTGACTGTGGATAGTTCTTTGACTTTCGATAAACATGTGAGAAGCATATGTAAAACTTCGTTTTTTATGCTGAAGAACTTGTACAAATTTAAATTTCAACTTTCCTCCGAAACGAAACTCAAATTGGTCAAATCATTAATTTACCCTCATACTGATTATTGTTGCATGTTGTACTACAACTTCCTAGCAGAATATAATAAAATGAAATTGCAACGTTTTCAGAATGCATGCATGAGATTCGTTTGTTGTATACCATATAGAGAACATGTTACGCCTTACATGATGAATATGAAAGAGTTGAACGTCAAAGCTAGGATAAAATATCTCACTTGTTTATTCTTGTATAAATTGTTGAAAACCAAAATTCCTTTTTACCTGTTTCGTTCACTAAATAGACGGTCTGACAGTCATACAGTAAATGTGAGAACTGACTCATTCTGTATTCCTCAGCACCGAACTGCAAAATTTGAAGGTTGTTTCTCATTTTTCGCTCCTTATAACTTGAACAATATCTTGGCACGACTGAATAATTCGTTTTACCTGAATTAGAGTTACAACTGATGAATACTTAGATCTAATTATTTAACAATTATATTGTGAAATATTCACGGAACCAAATATGGTATATATGTAATAATATACTGTTTGTTTTTGTACTGATATAGATATTTGTTACGTCATAGTCTAATAACCAATAATTTCTCTACTTTGAAATGTGTATGTAAATTATGTTAACTATCTGTATTTGTATTCTATTTTTGTTTATAAGATTTCATATTGTATTACACATGTCAGTTATGGGAAGGGTGGAAGATAGCCTCTGGCTAACCCGATTCCTTTTGTGTCTAAAATGTACTTTTATGCAAATAAAGTATTACTTACTTACTAACTTACTTACTTAAATATGGTTGTCAGTTGTTAGTGCGAACAAAAGGACATGCGCATAAAAACCTAATACTTACCAAAAACGTATCCTAATAATGAAAGTATCAAAATGTCATTGACATATTTCGAAAATAGGCGAAATAATAAAAATGTTGTCAAACGATACATACCAGAAATGTTTCAATAGCGAATATAGTTGAATTGATTTAAAGCAAGTCTTCAAGCATACCCAGAATATTTGCAAATATAGTTGTCAATTTTTAGTACGAAGAAAACAACATGCGTGCAAAATACTCATTGCATATAGTTGGCCTCAGAGCTTCCAACCATTTTGTCTCTTGTCACTTTTTTATGTTTTCTTGTTTTTCAATGCGGTGAAAGTCTACTCTGTGCTATTCACATCTGAGCATTGTGCAAGAGAATGGTTGAATTAGTTTAGAAATGAGTGATCAAAACAGAACTTCTTCAAATATTCCTATTTTCAAAGTGTATAGGTTCCGTGCATGAAAAAAAGGAGTATTTTAAAATCTTTTAAACAATCTCCAAGTAATTGAAAGCCTCATAACGCATTGTTACAGGGAAGGATAGCGATTTCAAGAAGTTCCTAGGAAAATAAATAAATGAGCGTATATGTGGGTGTTCCAAGAACACTTCTAAGTACTTTTTTTTAGAATGAGAAATGGAAACATGTATAATATTTTGTAGATTCTACCTGGCAACGATTTTCTTCGACGATAGACACTTTGAAAGGTTCACGTCGACATGGTTTGGCCACTGGCCTTCATAAGAGGGAAACAAGGTGATGAACTGTCATTTCGTACATAGTACATTTCAATTATATGATTAAAAAAAATGATAATAACCTTCCTACTATTTTTTTGTTATTCCACAACATCTTGTCATCATACAAGGAATATCTTCTGAATTTCCTATGTTTCAAATAAGTGTCAGACTATTTATTATACACTCAAAATGGCTGATTCAAGCAATATTTCAGATACGTGTTTTCAAGTATTCATATGCAATTATGCCATGACAATATATGATATGAAAGTATACTGGGGGGAATAGTATCAATAGTAACAGTTATTGATAACTGGCAATAGTCAATATGATGTTTTATCTCATTTTAAAATCTTGATGTGAGTTAGTGCTTAGCTTGTCACCAATAAGTTACTATCGACAACAATAAAGCATAATCGACTTGACTTGACTACATAGCATTTTTTATTCGTTATTTGGTTATTTAATGATGATGATAATTGTGGATGAAAAATGTCAAAGGATGAATCATTTTATTTAGTATGGTTTATTCGCGTAAAAACTGATTGAACAACTAACAATTGAATTTATCAAGTGAAAATTTTTGATGAATAGTTTTCTGTGAAAAATGTCTGCAACAGATATAAATGAAAAAAATCTCTTTCAAACATCTCAATGAGAGGCTATTTATTCAATCACCAGCTAAGCCTCAACTACAAGCTAGAGTGATTGAGAGAGACCTTCGATTAGTTGTTCAGAAATCAAATGAAGACGAAGTTCCTCAACAGTATATTGAAAAACTGATGGCTTCAAGATTACACAATTCGCTGACATGAATCATCATACATAATTTTCAAATTCCACTTATCCGTGTTAGTTAGTTTTCTATGGAGTCAGCTTATTTGAAGCAATTTCTCTTCATGATCCTGCCTTACTGAAGGAATTCCTGTGACAACGAAAAATTGTGTAATGAATGTATCAAGCAAAATGTCATTACAATCGTATCATCTAACAATTCGTCCTGGAGGGGTGAGAGTGAATCTATTTCTCCACGAGTGGCAATATTGTGTTCTGAAAAATTGCAAAAACACATTGCTTGCTAACAAAATCAAAACAACGTGCTCAGGGAAATAGTAATGAAATTACTGAGCATTCATCAGTGTTCGTGAGCCATTCGATCGGTGAATTATTTGCCATTCACACTCTTCATTAAAACATTCAAGAACATGCGTATTCTAGTATGGTATAGTAGTTTTCACAATAAATGGTATTGACTGAAGAATTATAATAAAACCATTTAGGCCCTTAAGTTGTAAAATCCGAGATGCACATCATAAATGTAAAAGGACCGGATTCAGGTAATTTTGTTTCTCAGAGAGGGATTGTAGAGGATTACAGCTTGCACTTCTTGTTCATTTCAGTCATTGTATTTCATTGGAAGTGTTCACTCGTGTTACGGCGTGCAATAATTTTATAACATGTATTTGTTATTACAGACATTAATAGCAAAGATTTTATACCCCAACGTACAGAATAGGCAGTATGTGGCATCCGTGGATAAAAAGTAATAGTGCTTCTTCCAGAGGTTCGTTAAAGAAGAATCACTTATCTTGTGACACGAAAATCATTATAAAAAATGTGTATAGTTCCTTACTTCACCAAGGATATAACGCGGGTGCTGCAGCAAAAGTAACCAGTAATTTGACGAAGGTGCCTCTTACTTCAGTTAGACGAATTGTTGAAAATTCCATGGAATCAAGAAAAAAGCGTAAAGATTCCGGTGTCACAAAAAGTCTAGACGACTGGGAAAAAGATTTGATAAGGCGAAAAATCTACACTATGTACGATGAGCAGCGTGTCCCTACAATCAAAAGTCTGAACAGCGGCTCATCAATGACGAAACTCACATCAACTGTGGCCTCACTACTCTTTGGCGAGCTCTGTCTGCAATGGGCTTTAAATATCGCAAAATTGGCAAGAGACAAGTAATAATGGAATCCACACTTTTAATAAACTGGCGTTCTGAATATATAACGTCAATAAGAAAATACCGGTCTGAAAATCGGCCAATACTCTACCTCGACGAAACGTGGTTTGAGACGCATGACACCCCTTCCAAAGGATGGTCTGATTCCTCTGATAAGTGTAAAACGAAAGCACCATCAAATAAAGGGAAGAGAATCACAATATTACACGTAGGATCAGAAAATGGTTGGATCCCGAACGCTATGTGGCTTTCTGCCAAAAATAATAAGGACTCTTGTGTTGATTATCACGAAGATACGACAGCAGAGCTTTTTGAAGATTGGTTAAAAATTGTCTGTTACCCAACATTCCGCCAAACAGCGTTTTAGTAATGGACAACGCAAGCTATCATAGTCGACAATTGCAAAAAATTCCTGGCTCAAAGAATACGAAATTGGAGATTCAAAACTTCATGGCTGCAAATGACATATATTTTGAGAAAAATTGTACAAAAAAAGAACTTTTACAGTCATTTTCTTAAAAAAAAAAGAATGTTTGTGATACAACTGCAGAAGAATTGGGACATACAGTGTTACGACTACCTCCCTACTACTGCGTGTTCAATCCCATAGAGCTTATGTGGCACCAACTTGAATCGAGCGTGCGCGGAAAAAATACTTCTCCGACTTTAAGTGGTAGTGTGGTAGAATTAATGAGGAACTGTATGAATGACATTCCTACCGAGAGTTGGGAAAGTTCTGTTAGTCATGTTATATGTGTTGAAAACTCGTACCTTTCTGTAAAATCAATTGCGCCAATTATAATTAATTTAGATGAGGATAGCGATAGCGACACTGAACTAAATATAGAAAAGAATTGTAACATTTGAATAAATTAATTGTATATCTCCTACATTATGCAAAATTCAAATTTCTTGAGTTCGACCCTGTAGCACATTTGCATCTTTTACCAGATGATTTTCTACACAATGGGATTAAATCGGGTAGTTTATTGCAGTTAATAAGCCTATACCATTTACTGTGAAAAATACTATATCAGTAATTGAATTTCCAACTATACTAATCTTGTCAAACGCTAGTTATTCTATTTTTTGATCATCCGTGTATTTTTTTTTAATTATTGCCCCTTCTCGAGGAGGGAAGGATCATTTTCAAACTACAGGTCTTTGAATCGTGTGAAAAAAGAATTTTATTTTTCACGTGATTGAATTTCTACCATTTCAATTCCATATTCCCAAGGCACTGTCCACCCTACGTATAACGAGTTTTATTTTCCTCCACACTCATATATGTCCAACAATTTCCACAACTCACTAAGCTCACGAGATGAGAACCTGATGTTTCCCCAGTCCCACACCTGCCACCAGAATTCGAATTTCCCAAACGCATGCAGTATTTTCCCGGTCTTATTAGAACTGGCCCGAGAGTAAGCTCCTTACTTCAACATATCACACACAAATTCGATGTGTCAGAGTTTTAGACGTCTTGCAACACGTGCTATTGTGTGAAATGAGGTGGAAAATTCCGAATGCCTTCTGCTTGTTTCTTTATGAATGTTTCATTGAACGTTTCCCACAGATGAAAAATGCTTACGTGAATGACGGGGATGTAAATCATTCACCGTTGGGTTTCACGTAGAAAAAAGAGAAATGGAAGTGAAAGATCTCAGAATGATTACTTCTGGCCGTGGGAGTTTGAGAAACGTTATCATCAAACGTAAACAGTCTGAAATGACTGTTCGAGACAAGTATTATTCGAGACATGGGGTGAGATTGATGAAAGGAATGAAAGATTTGCAGGGAGGTGAGTTTATGAGAGGGAGGTTTCACTGGAAAGGAAAACGTTCCAAGTCAAGCAAATGTCCATTCTTATGCGAATAATGAAGTAACGCTATTAGTACTGGCATGATCTAACTTAGTTTATGGCTGTGGAAATCGAAGAAAGCTTTGAGCTCTGATGGAAATTCTATCAATAGTGGCCTTGAGAGAGTTTTCTGAGTTCACGCAGAATACAAACTCTCTATTGAATTACATCTAGTAGTTGAACTGTTTCTTCAGTGCCCTACAAGTACAATAAAAAAATATTGAACTCTTCTATCAATCCACTAGCTGATATAATTCTGTTTTTTCCACTCGTAGAAGAACAAAGCTGTTCCTTCCAGTAATTGGTACGTATGTATCCAATTTTTTTCTGGATTTGATAACTCTGAAAAAAGTTAGTTTTGTGATCATGATTACAACAATACCTCATATTTCTGAAGTGAAATTGAACATTTTTATGAATAATTTCCCATGAGATATGTACTTTCTTTATGAACGTTAGGTTCTATCAGCACACAAAATATACTCCTTTTTTTTATAAATGTCAATAACAATCTGAAGTTTTCGTGAGCAATCATCGATAGAAACAGATGAAGATTCTAATAATGATAATAATCGCCTTCATTTTTTCAAGATTTCACATAATATAGGTAATTATAACAGAAATGCCTATGATTTCAGTTATGAAGAGATGGGCACAGTTCAGTCTAGGGAATGTGATCCCGGAGCGGAATCAGTGAATCGAGATTTCGGGATCAAAATTTTTCAAACCCGGGATCCATTTTAACTAAAAAAAATGTTAAAACTCCGTATACAAAAATTAGTTTAAATCAAAACATAAATGAAATGGAATAGCAATTCAGAAATTTAGTAAAAAACTTCCGTACTAGCCAATTTGTCAGTGATTTCATTTTACATATTTTGAAGGAAGCAACGGAATTGGCTCAGCTGCTTGTGTGTCAGGATAACGACCTAGCGGTGCTGGATCCTCTCCTCCAGTGACGAGCAGATATATTTGTGATTGAGGAATGGTTGAAGGGTTCTGCTCCTAAGCTATGGCGTAGTGAGTTAGAAACAAGGCCTAAACTGAAGGACTTCGGTCTGAGTCAGTGGAAGTTTGATGTGAAATACCAGAAATCACATTCACTGTTACCACTATTTTTGAGGATTTATTTGAAAAGCTTGGAGTTGAAGCAATTTGTCTATATTCCATAATCATCACCCGTTTTTAGTGCATTTATAAAATTTGTATGATTATGTTAATCTTTCAGTCAGTTAAGCAATGTTTATCGATAGAATGAATCGCTTATTCAGCTTAAGAGGGTGTACTCAAGTCATAAAAAATGGTATTAAATTTGTCTGATCATGTCATTAATACTAGCTTATTTTTTGGGAAATTCATGGTCATTTCCAAGATGGAAGTCATTGCGTGTCTTATGGAATCAGATTTTGAAATTTCACTTTCAATTCAAAATATAAGTTATTGAAGTGAACATAAAAATGCCGTGAAATCAATTATTTTGAGATACTCATTTATTGTTTTGATTGAACTCGAAATTGCAAAATCTGGTTTCATGAATAGACACGCAATTGAAACTGGACAGGGTAATTTTCTCAATTATTTGCCATACGTCCCCAAGTGTCTTGAGTTTAACATTATGTCTTGAAAGAACAACCCCGACTCAAGTAAATCTACATCATTTTCGATTTTTTAAAATATTTGCATAGCCTCTGTTGTCATGTGAAATTGATTTCCTCTATGGTAATACTCTGCGCTCATCTTCGGTTCCAACTGAACTATATCCGACTGAATTTGGCCTTTAAGGAAAATTTCGAAATGAATCAAATAACCCATGATCTTGCCTTGCGCAAGAGTGCTACAAAAAGAAAATATTTATCGAAATGAGTTTCAAAAATTTTTCATTCCTTTCTATTCATCCCAATTGCCTTTTCTCAGATTAGAGAACAACAGCATTTTCGTGTGTTTTCTCTTCTGATAAATCCCTGAGATGAATTATTCTAGTTGGAAATCTTATATTTTTATCATCTGGAGATATCCAACAAGTGTGTTCAGAGGATATCATGAGCTGAGGAGCTTTGAATGTATATTTGCTTTTTTTAAATAATTGTATTAACAATATTATCCCAAGAAAAACCTTTATAGTTTTTCTTATAGCACATATGAAACGAATATATTGCAATTCACCTGAACTTGAAAAAATAGAAAATGAAGGTGTAAGAATTCAAAGTTTACATGTATAATCAATAAATGACTGAATCTGGAAAATTGTATGAGATTTTCCTTGCTTTCTTTTTGGGAATCGAATTGTGATTATTAATTAGGAAGGATAGATCTCGTAAAAATCATTGACTTCACGAAAATTCAAATTGTGCTTGATACAGAATGAATATGCAAACCCCAAAATAATAAGAGTTCTTAAAATTATAAGGCAATGATAAATATTCATTGGTTATTTGTGAGGAATATGGTGTCTTATTTTAATTTTATACCAATTATCGGAGAATTTGCGCTTCAATATTCAATTTGTTTTATTCCATGATGATTTTTCATCAACATATTATTCTTGGAGTTCCATTATTACTGCTTTAAAATGAAACTGAATGCAATTTTATAGTAATCGGAAATTTATTTCGCGATTTACATTTCAAAGATTTGTGAAAATTCAGAGTTGACATTTATTCAAGGTTTTGTTCATGAAATTTTGAATATGTGCAAGGTTATCTGAAAAAATTCATGTGATTGAATAGTGAATGATCTGAGTAAACTATGACGTTTCAATTGGGACATTGAATAAATATACATGAGGAAAAGAATTTGGTCAAGTATATCTCAACGGACCCCACAGTTTTTTTCAAATGGTTCTTCAGGATCTAGATTGAATATACATTTCCCCCAAATCGAGATTCAATACTGGATTCTGAAACAAACTAAAGAGGAATAAATGACTTTGCTATAATAAGGCAATTGAATTGAATTTCTAAATCTATATAGGATACCTGAAATTAGTTAAATTTGCTCTCTCAATATTTCTATATGTTTTGACAATGTAAAATTTCTATCTATATACAACCCTAAAAATTAAGTGAATACGGAATCTTTAACGGATTCACTCAAATTTGATTAAAACTTTCGAATTATTACATGGTCGATGTATGAAAGTACTTTCTGTATAAAACGAGCTATGAAATGTTTCAAGCTACTGATTGATCTACCGTCACAGTCCAAGATCAACATATATATACGAATGGTACCTACCTATAAATGACAAAAGATGAAAGATAACAATTATACTTGATCGAAAATTAAAAAAATCCTGAGAGAACTAGAGAATCAAATAAATCTACTCACTTTATTCATTTAAAAAATTGAACTTCTTCCAGGAAATGTAGGTATGACAGAAAAAATGGATCGGCTCAGTGCATCCAATAATAAACAAAACACTGACCAAAATAAGACCCTTTTAATGAAGAGTGATTCGGGCACAATAATAAAAATCTGGAGATGAAAAAACCGTTCACATAACTGACTGTACAGGACGATCACATACTTTTTGACTCAACCACTTTCCTATTCCACTTTATACCTAGTGTAACTTCTAGTAACGACTTGAGGAGAAGTTTTTGGTTTTTCTCCGATGATATTTTCTACTTTAACATCACACACTTCATCTTTTTTCTTCTCGTCCGCCGGTTTGGTCAAGACTTTGTCGATGAGACCAAACGATAGGGCTTCTTGTGGGGACATGAAGTTGTCCCTCTCTAAACTGAATTCAACTTTTTCCAGTGGCTGTCCGGTGTGCTTCACGTAGAGTAGATTTATCTGCTTCTTGAGTTTGAGAATTTCTTCCGCTTGGATTTTGATGTCTGTGGCTTGGCCAGTGACACCTCCAGACGGTTGATGTATCATAATTCGTGAGTTTGGTAGGGAATTCCGCATACCTCTCGTGCCTGTAAGAGAATTGTATTCAATGAAACGATAATTTTGGTTGGTAGGGTCGAAGAGGTGATCAGAAAATTTGGAAGGGATATTTCAATTCATCATAATATCATAAATAATAAATCATTTGACATTTTAATAATACATTTCTGAATTTCATTTCGGTGTGACGGATTTTTTTGCCACTTTTGCTATGATCCGGCAGCTTCCAGTGTATATACATGCATTTTTTTCAGCTTCCAGTGTATATACATGCATTTTTTTGGGGTATTGATTTTCTGCTCAATTTTTCAAAGTAAATATTAATGCATTTCTTGCACCGTGATCATGTTTACTATGGTGGCGCTGTTGTATATTTGTTGGTTGGCTAGAAACCGATCCTAGTGGGTATAATATCTTGAGCGAATACATCAACCGACCTGTAACACTGTGTTTTTCTTGGTTTCTAGAAGGGTTTTTCTACAGTTGAAATAGCAAATGCGCTACCGTATAAATCAGTCAGACGCCCCAGAGCGCTTCGACAGCCAAGATATATAGTTGACCCTTGCCCGCACATGTCTCTGCCCTCTGGGCGCGCTTGTAAAGGAATAATTGAGAACAAAAAATATACTGAAGGTACGAAAATATTGTCGTATATCCGATTTTGTTACTAATTTTGAAGGGAAGTTCACAAGAATAGTCGTATTTTTCATTATAGACCGTTTAGAAATTAATTTTGAAGAACTTATAGTGAACCCACAATAATTTCTTCAAATATTCGATTTCCGAAAAAAAATTTTTCAGTTGATTATAGATTTGGTGATCACATTTTAAATGTTTGTCTATCATAATGATCAATTATTTTCATATTTTAAGGAGATCCACATAATGTGGCAAAGAATTTCGGTCAGAACTGAAACATAGGTACTTATGTTAGTCAATCAATCAATCAATCAAATATGCTTTATTGTCTATGGAATCCTTATTGACAAAGCTACTGCTTTATAAAGTCTAAGTGTTGAAATATAATATTAAAATCATGAAATACAATGAACCATCACTATATAGTTAAAAACATATGTACATAGACGAATACACATAAATAAGACAGATATTTGAACCATTGTAGATAATAACTGAATAAATAAACAATCACAGATAAGTGAGCATCGAAAATACTAAGTTAAAATGCATCATGGTAATATTCCCTTAAGTCATAATAGGCTTTTTGCATAAGTACTTCTTTAACTGATTTTCTGATTTTTTAAAATTTGTTATTGCCCTATAGCACATTGGAAGGTGGTTGTATATTTTCTTGCTCTCATATATCAGAGAAAATTTGGTAATTTCTGATTTTGGGATTGGCAAGGGTATATTCCTACTTCCTCTTGTATCGTAACGTCTGTAATTATTTGCTGCTGAGTTATAATATTTTTTGGGTATTAGGCACACGGTTTCTAAAAGGAAAACACAAGGTACAGTTAGGATTTTTTGACTGATGAATAGTGGCTCGCAATGGTCTTGAGATTTTGCGTTACATATATGTATCTGAGAGCCCTTTTTTGTAGAATGAATACTGATTTCAGTAATTGCTGACTACATAAGCCCGAAAAGGCAATTCCATATCTCAAGTGCGACTCGATCAAGGAGAAATACACAGTTCTGGCTGTAAATTACTGGGACCAGTTCACGATGATTTAACAATTTGTTTCTGAAATAATTTTCGAATTGAGTATACTAATTTTCATAAAATCACGACGACACATATAAAATAGTGAATCTTGCCTTTCATTGATAGAAAACTGAGGAATCAAAGAGTAGAAGTAAACTTCAAACTTCAAAGCTATTGTATCCGATAAAGAACCTTGGGTAAGGAAAAAAATGTTACTATGAATAATGATGATTTCAACTTCGTTTCCATTAGATTCAATTCAGTACCAGGAATTCTGAATGCCTGTAGTTCATGCAGAAGTAATGTGTATGACAGACTGCATAAAAAACTAGATCAACCAGAGCCTGTATAGAGCTCGCCTTAGTCTCAAATTGTAGCAAATTACGTCTTTTCTGAAAGTATATGAGTGACTTTACCGGTTAGATCCATCCTTCACGGAGATATAAGGCAAAAACTGAAAAAAGTCACAAAACTTCATGTTTTCTTGGTTACACTGCCGCTCGCACAGTACTTTGGAAATTTCAAATCTGGTTTTTCAGTACTAATATTGGAGTGGTTTTCGGTAGTGTAGAGGTTAGCACATTCGCCTTTCAAGCGGAAGACCGGGGTTCGATTCCCTGCCGGGCCACCGTGCTGGGTAATCGCACGTTAAAAGGTAAGGCCTCGTTGATGAAAATCCATATTAACATTGATGCATTGCTCGCACAAGTTTCGACTTCTGAGGGTTGACGTTCGTCAGCTAGTTAACGGAAACGAACAACATCAATACAAGTGTAGAAGGGCAGATTTTCAATCTACACCGAAAAGTTGCTGCGTCTATTGAAAAACAGTTCTTTCTACATAGAACAAGTCCAATTGGTCAGCAACTTCTCAGGGTAGATTAACAACCTGCTCTTCTACACTTGCACAGATTCCAATATCAATTCTTATTTATTCAGTTTGTGGTAGGTTGGAAACCCAAAAAAGTACGGAACAAATATTGATACACCACGAAACAATGACGTTCAAATGGTCCAAACAACATAGAGGAAATTCAAAATGACCCGACTTTTTGCAAGCACGATTGTAAACCTTGACTGGATAGGCAATTATTACTTATTTTCCAGAATACCAATCCCTAATATCTGGATAGGATACTCCAACAGACCTGATAGCACTGTGAGTTTCTCTACCGTTAAAATAGCAAATTCGCTACCGTAGAAATCAGTAAGGCGCTCTAGAGCCCTTTGGCACCCTAGAAGATTACCTAACTTTTGCCCGGAAAAGGCTCTGCCTTCTGGACGCATTCATAGGAGTGTTCAGCCAAGGAAAAATATAAATAAAAAAAATCACCCACCTGCTGCCAGGAGTAAAGAAGCCATACTGCAAGCCTGGCCGACGCACCACGTGGAAATGGGCGGCATAAGATACTGCATAGTGTCGTATATCCCCAATCCGGAAGTTATAACTCCTCCGGGGGAGTTGATGTACATGTGAATGGGTCTCGTGGAAGATTCCGCTTGGAGAAACAGTAACTGGGCAATCACCAGCGAACTGGTGACGTCGTTTATAGGTCCCATCAAGCAAATTATCCTTTCTTTGAGCAGCCTGGAGTAAATGTCGAAGGCCCTCTCTCCTCTGCCAGACTGTTCGACTACTATGGGGATGTGGTGGAATGACGGGATATTCGACATCGTGAACTGTGCGACATTGGGTTTACTTTGGACCGCCCGTTGGAGCTGCGTCAGGATATTTTTGAACATTTTGGTTTACTGGGATTTTGATGGGCGGCCGAATTCGACAGGGATTCAGATCACCTGTAAACGTCAAAATGACAGTTAGTGTGTGGCATTTAATGCTGGATTTATAGTTTAGGCATTGTTTATTCAGATATGGTTAGTCAACCATATGGAAATATCATTTGAAAAAATGGATACTACGGTGATTTCGTTTCCAAGTCATGTCTTTTCTTCCGCTTTTTTCACGGACGTCGTAGCCTGAATCAAATATTTTCGTGATTACTTATACATAATGCTAAAAGATGGCAATCAATCCAGGAATAGGAGTGGAATTTATGGTCAATGTCGTCGATCATTCATGTTTTGAAGATCATTTTAATGCCTAAACTTTCATTTCCTTCATAAACTTCTATCATCAACTCTATTTTGAATCTTTATAATCTTTCTTCCAACATTTCAGTCAAACTGACAGACAGAACTCTGCACCTATTTTCCCGAGAAGGAAACTTTAACGTGCGGTGTCAACGTTGGTATATGGGTGGAAGGTTACGAAATGTCATCATACCGATCATCCATATTACCGGGGCGTCAATGAGGTTAAGGTGAAATTCCACTTTATACTAATGTGCAAATGGATTTCAGTTTCTAGTATCTGATTGGTAGGTAACAACAGATAACCAATAAAAAACCCTGCTTCCCTAATAAGATCTATGAATATTCGAGTATATTGAAAATCTAACTTTATGGTGTTCAATACTGAATGTCAGTTGAGAAAAAGTGTGGATATTCGTACTCTTCGTATTTGTGTTTGACAGATAATTCAACTCGATCTCGATACGAATGTGAAAATTGAAAACGAAAGCAGATGAAAAATTGAAGAATGTGTATAATTGGTGAAAATTCGAAAGGAATACCTTTGTTTCAAAAAAAGTGGGACTGTTCCTCGTGCAGCAAGAAGTAGTTTGCCAGAGTATGATAATTACTCGTATATGAAATGGAAAGTATTCAGGTTTATCAGTCGTTCAAGGATCTTTTTCCGAGGCCAAAAAAATGCTTGGGGTTTGTATTATCTTTGAATGTTATCTATGTCTTCTAATGTATACTTAGTGTTCAATTTATATAGGAATCCAAATGAACTTATGAACAAAATGCCTTTTCAAAGATATTGCTTTGTGATCATGCAATCAATTATGATATTGTTCATTCATACAAAATGAGTACCATGTATTTGAAAATAGCATTACTAAAAAAACTGATGTAATTATTTGAAAGTAACATCGGATTATGCAGCAGTTTTGAGTAATGAGAGATGGAAATTACCCTACTTCATTATTATTATTTAATATGATGCCACTGCACAAACATAATCATTTGTTTTGAAAAGTAAGGCTCTAATGGAGCCTAATAGCGTCCCCCAAGTGTTGTTTCCCGGCATAATAACTGAAAAAGTTATTTATACAACACAACTAAAACGAACAAGAATCCAAGAAAAAACACTAACAACTTATCCTAATAGAAACACTTTAAAGTTAGTAAAATATTACTCTAAAAAACTCCTTACACTAATCAAAATTGAACAAACGACTCAAAATACTTAAAAAATGATTTCCTAAACTCAACAAAGACAAGACAGAATACACAACGCAACGCAAGTATGCTGTGGGCTGTGACAACGCAACAAATCTTTTACTTTTACCACAAAGACACCAAGAGACCAGAGACAATCAGTAATCAGCCACATAAAACATATATGTTTGTGTGTTCTGTGACAATTTCTTTGCACTTTTTCTGTTTATCTTTGGTTCTATGGTGTTATGCCACCTATGGAGATTTTTGATTTACCCAATTTACCCCAGAATTGCCAACCTCGATTTCCCCGAACCCTGCCCCTAGCCTCAGGCGAGGCCTCAGGTACCCCTTCGCCCATAAACTCGTGACATTTCGTAACTTTCCTATATAGGTAGGTATGAACGTTGTGCAGTGTTAAGTAAACGGAAATACTTATACTTTGTTCAACCATCCTTTGCCGTTACGTCATACGTTGTCCAACTTTATCTCTCATTCATGAAATAGATGAGACGGAATTATGACGTCATTAACGTATGTCTTATTTGATGTCGATGTGAGTGTTGTCATTTTTGACAGTTCAGTTGTCATAGTTTGATTTGTTCAGTATTTTTGGTCATTTTCGCCTTTTTCAGTTAATTTTTCATTGTCAAAATGCCTTTCCGGTATAATGAGAAAAAGGAAAGCTTAAATTTGAAGTTGATTGAATACTTTTTAAGAGAAAGAGATGCTGGAGTGCCGCTTTTACCGTTAAATGCAGTCTACAACGTATGTATCCACCTATGTTATGCAAAATGTAATTTTTTATTGATTTTATTTTATTAAATTCTATAGCGTGTTGTTAATGCTCTATAAATATCTATCAGAACTGTTCAGAAACTAGCTACTATTGGAATGGAAACAGATAAAGACTACAAAATCAAAGTTCATGTCGGACATGTTTCTGCTCGAGGATCATCGATTTATATCATACATCATCATGCAATAAGAACACGAGTGTATGCGATGTATTCTGCAGGTAGGTACTTACATACTAATAATAATTTTGAGTTTGATTGTAAAATAATATCAACTAATATAAGACAAACGTAAAACAACAGAATACGTCACCGATTATGACGTAACGGCAAAGGATGGTTGAACAAAGTATATCCACATTATACTGTAGATGGCGTAACAAAAACGCTTTAAATCCTTTTGTACACAGGTATTGACAAACTATATCTCTATAAACAATGGTATAACCTCTAAGTGCATTCGTTCCTCGATGCATCAGAGATGTTAATAAGGATAGAGTAATTTAAGTATAAAATTGTTATTATGTCTTTCACGATATCTGTTCAGTGTGCATATCTTTTTTCTCTCTTACGTATTCCGCATCATGTGAGGAACTGCCATGTTGGCAAGTCCATTAGTGGTAATGTCTACGATTTCTTTCCAGGAAAAATAAAAAACGATGTAGGACATCAGCCATTTCAGACTCGGAAACTGGATGAAGTTTCGTTTATTATGTACCACAAGCATTAAAAAGAAATGTTGATACTTAGGTAAGTTGATAAGAACATGAATCTGAACTCAGAACGTAGCACTTGATCATGCCCCTCCAAAGTCCATTATTTATTTTCGATTTATCGACATTTTTCGTCATGATGGTCGAACAAAATATCCAGAAATAATTAGGTGGTTAGAACTTTGTGAAGTGCGCTGCATTTTTACTCCGGATTCATGTTCAGCAGCTCAAAATGCACTGTCCAGAACCATTTTTAACAAAAACTAACATTTCAAAATTCCTCCGATTTCTATTTTAAACAGGGAAATGAGCAGAAAATGAAAATAATAAACAAATTAATATCTATACTGCGATTCATATTGCTACAATCACGAGATGAATATACTGTTCATCTGTTTATGCCACAGCATAATTAAACTACTATAAGCTACTTATATCTGCCAATATATACCAACAATAGCAAAATACACAGAAAATTCAAGTGAAATACGTCAAATCAATTAGCTGTCTTCATTTGACTCACTGAAGGAAAAGCAATAGAATATATTAGAACGCTCTCATTGATGCAATTTTGGAAGGCGTAGCTTTACCAAAAATGTCATTGGATTCGCCTCTGTATAGTATTTTAATCATTCTGTGTCTATGGTGTTTATGCACCAATCCCTTGTCACATTCATAAAATTAAATGTAGTGAACTCTTATGTTGCCGGGAGTACGGAACACTCGCCACTTCCTAGTCTAACCTAAAAATCGTATTGCAAAGAAACTCACTCACCTAGAAACTGTTCAATACATCATGGGTTCTTGAACTCTCGGTATCCTATCACTGAACACACTTGAAACTACGCGTTTTCCGTTTGCTAAATATATTTTTCAAATATATAAATTAGTTATATTACTGAAGAGGAATTTTATCAATCACTTCTGTTTACCATTCGCTCTCTAAAAGCGTTTTCTACAATGTTGCCAGGTCTTAGGTCTTCTATCTCTTCTATCTTATCATGTATCAATATTAGATACCAATTTCTTTATGGGTAGTTTGTGTGAAAAAAGAGGAAAATTTTTTGATATTGGAAATCTCTCGAAATGTGATGAAATTATTTCGGAAATGAAATTCTATAACATACACAATGATTCACTGACAATGATTAGATATACACAGTTTGCATATAAGTGATTTTTCCATACAATTGGCAACGAATGCTATCTATACAAATACTATTAGTTCACTTCCTTTTATAGCTTTTTATTGAACTATAGCTACTTCATTTCGTGCTGCTGGAAGTAACTTTGAATTATGATTTTTTTTTTACTTCAATGGGGTTTCGAAATATGATGTGACAACTTTCTCATATATTGGTGATGCTTTCCCTTGTCGCAGTTTGCTACACATATGACGAAAAAAGCCACTGCATGATCATTCGGGTCGTCAGATTTTGATTGTGAAACTTTTTTTTTCGGAATACAAAACCAAATAAATCTATTATTAATTACTACGCAGTCTGGTAGAAAGTATGATTTTTCTTTACGCAGTAACACTCTTCTATGTTAAAATTAGATTATTATACATTCATGATCATTCTCAGGCACAAACATCGCATGGAAATGATAATTATGGCATGGTCTGGCAACGCTGTCGTCCGTTACCGTTAGTCGATATATAGACCGGGAAGTTGATAGTTGAGTAGGTTCAGGAATGGAGATTTATTCAAAACACTATTTTCGGTCTTTAACACTGGTGGATTCTGTGGAGCATCCAGGAACTGAGGTCTGAAAATGTGTATGACAACCAAAACCTGCGAAAATGTTCAGTAGCTTTTGATATGAATCGAAAAATTGATGATTTTGATAATAAAGAGGAGTATTTTGAGTAATGACCACGATTCCAGAAGGTAATTTTGTAAAAATTAGTTAGCATGAATTCATACTTGATTCGTTATCAGAAAACAGGCCCCACTAACATTTTATGAAAACGGGCCTGACTCTATGATTTGTTAAGAGATGGACAATCCATAATAATTCGGAACAATGGCGAAATAACCGTTCACATCAAGAATTATTCAACAATGTTTGATGTATTGAGCAGATATTTGTTTAAAAAAAAAATACTATCCTTGCTGATGCCACGCCGGGCATTGAATGGCATTTGACAGGAATCTGTATAGGAATCCCCAAATATACGCTTACAGTGCATCTTGTTTTTGAGCGACAACGATATAGCTCGACGCAGACTGGGGAACAACGGGAATACGGATTTCGGAGTGGTTGCCCTTCATCAGTACAGGGCAGATCGAAATCGACAACCCAAAGGTCATCAGTTCCTAGTCAGTGTTGATACGAACACTGTGTGTCAGACATCACCCACGCCTGAGAAAGCAATAAACAACGGAGTCGCGCGCTGCTCCATCTCATGTCAATTCGACATTCAAGTAAGTGAGCGACCTTTTTCGAGAAAGACAAAAGAACTGAATGACTTGACCAACCTATTCAAATTCATCAACAGGGGCCTAATTCTTGAATCATGTAGATTTGATTGGTTTGAAATTGCTGTATTGAACTGTGACGCAATACAACATCGTCAAGGGATTCATCTCAAGAATACAATCCTAGCTTCTCATTTTTTATTCTCCGGATTTTCCGTGTCGTTAACTTCTGACGTTGTATTTGTAATGAATCGAGAAAAAACATTGTATCCTTCTGCTTCTTATCGAGCAGGGTTCCTGGACTATCACGTAAATTCCGCTCGGCAAGAGCAGTGACACAATTTCCCCTGTGTCAATTGATTGTACCGTCGCCGTAGGACTATCGGGTGGTCCTTGAGTATTCTCTATTCATAATATATACAGATGAGGACCATAAAGTGAGCAAGAAATGGTAATTCATTTTATTAGTTGTATAATTGTTATTTACATACCGCCAAAAGTTGGTGCATGTTCGATAACCGATTGGCTTCTGGTCAAACGTATACAGGGGGGCAGGACGAGAAATTAAATTTGTTCAAGAACAAATCACCCCCATTTTGAAAAATATAGCTCAATTTCATTTTGAAAAGTTGTCGATAAATGAAAGATTTTTGTTTTTTCTCAATTATCCCCGTATGATCAATCAAATTTCTGATTGTTAGGTATTAATTTAAATATAACTAAATCAGAGTTCGCCTTGTTGAAAAGGTTCATTGTGAAATTCTAGGGTTATGTTGAATACCGTTGTTGTTGTAACAAAGATGAAGTTGGGTGTTATCAAATGAACAAAGAATGGAAGTAAAAGCATATGAATTTCAAGAATGTGCTTCAATTCATTTAAAAAATAATTCTAAATTGAGTTTGCTATAAGTAGCTACTTTTGATACGTTCTAATAAAAAAGTTGATTTATCATCATAAGGGTCTGAGTAAAAAAAAACAAGATATAATTTGTCGAGTTTTAGGCTAAGACTTCATATTTGTGGAAAACTTTCATTTCTCAACCAGTTTTCCTCATGAAATCATTTCTTACAATGAGGGGGACTTCATTCTTGGACGAATTTAGGATTTTTTCTCCTGCCCTATATACTGTTTGATCAGTAGCCAATCTAAGTGAATGTAAAAACTTACAGGTTGAGTAGAAATCAATGTTTCATTTGAGTCAGATAATTTCTTATTATCATCGGAGAGGAAACGACTTCCCCACTTCATTCAGTAACAAACATTGAAAACGAATGAATATCGCACTATGGATATCCAATTCATGTCTATTTCAATTCAATTTTGACCAGCTAGTTGAGTTTTCTTGAAGGTTATATAGTGCAGCAAGTTCAATCGGTTATGCACATCCAGGCGCGTATACAGCTCAAGTTTATAGGGGGGGTAATCACTGAGAAAATTATGCGTTTCCACCATTTTATCGAAACACAAATGCATATTGGCCTTTTTACAAACTTACCTTTCACAATGACCTAAGTCACCTTAAAACTGTGGAATAAAAATGTCAGATTCAATCTTCATTTTTTTCATTGATGAAATTGGAAAGTAGAGAAAACAATTATTTTCGATGAAAATAAAAATCAGACTTCAGAGATGACTAACATTTGTCTTATCAACGTAAGTAAAAATGAACCGTTATGAATGAAAAGTATATACTCATTGAACACAAGATAATGCAACAGAAAAATTAAATAATAAATTCAAATTTAGGTTTATCAATTTCTCCCGAAATACCAGAAACTATATAATCTTCTGAGATATTATATAATTTTGATAATAATTCTGAATTTAAATACTGGATTCTGCGATCTTACAGGGTTACAGGGAGTAAAGGTGAAATAAAATTCATTTATTATATTTTTTGATATCTCCCTATATTTTTTAATATATATTGTAATGTGTTATGTGACTGACTAATCATGGGGGGGGGTAATAACCCCCTTTAACCCCCTTGAATACGCGCCTGTGCACATCCATGATTTTTGAAATTTATCTTGATTATTTTTTTCACTTGTCAAAATGTGACGTTTTTGGCATTTCAACCAATAGTAGCGGGTTATTCTATGGTTTTTCTAGCCAATCATTGGGTATTATACTGATAAAACTAGCTGGTCCTTTCGATTGTTTCGATAAAACCTTGTTTACCTTTGAACTGTCAAAACTATACGGTTTACCGCGTCGATTCTATTGAACTGGCTCATATTTATATAAATTATCATGAATGAACAGTTACCTTATTATTAATAGTCATTCACTTTTCACTTTTTCAGCATAATAATAACATAACACATTTCAATGAACACTCAAACACATAAATAACTCATAACCTCAACTTTATGACAGATATAGCGATTCAAATATTTAAGGTTTCCTTCAAATGAAGATGGCGTACAATTAGTTTTCATTAAATACAATTCATTTTTTGTTGTATGAGAAGAAACCGTTGTATGCAGATTTTGATACAACGACATAACGAATGATTTTATGTTCCTTCTGGCGCGATTTTCATGTCATAAGAAATTTTCAATTATCAACTTTGTACAATGAGAGGTGTGACGCCATCTCTTGGTATCGTCATATCATATTCAATGCGTAAGCATTATATCTCTTCTGGATCATAGAGGGCCTACATCGTTGTTTGACATTTCAAAACAGTAAAATTTTCACCTTTTTTCGTTTCCTTTTTATGTAAATGAAATAATGATCAATTAAATTGTTCTTCCTTCTATTTGTTCAAAAAATAATCTTTCCAAATACAACTCGTTCTTCAAATTTAATAAGATGAATTTTCATTTTCGAAACACTCAAACTTTTTTATTTTGAGGCAAAAGCATTCAAACAAACCGAATTAGATAAAATCACTCGTCCTACGGACTCGTGATTTTATCAATCGGTTTGTTTTCATACTCTTGCCAAATAAAAAAGTTTTTGTGAAAAATGAAAATTTATCGATTAAATTTGAAGGACTCGTGGTATTACCTTTGATAAAATCCAGAGACCGCAGTATTTTATATCAAATTATTATACACGAAAGCGAGCTTCCTACGGACTCGTAATTTTTTCAGAGTCGGTTTTCTTCGTTGAGTCGCCAGGCAACAAAATTCCCATCGAAATGTCAAGTTCACTTCGACAAAAAAAGCTCTCGTGTAATTATAAGTGACAATATTCAACAACGTATCCCTCCCATTCAATTAGCCCCACTTATTCAATCATCCCTCATCCTTCGTACTCGCCGTTGATCCTGGATGCATGCATCGCACGTAACGAAACCTACCAGCGTTCGTGCACATATTTTTTAGAGCTGGTCCTTTCGCCGGAGCCGGCAGGATAATGCAGGACACGCAAGGCGGCACGCGGCACGCATGAACATCTAACGCCGCGGGTAACTCCTGTCTGTACCTTGCAGGAGTTTCGAATTTTCTTTCGGGAGTCCTGTGGGATCCCTAGCTGTCAACGGCAGGGCCATAAGGCTGTACACGGTTGAGCGGGAGACGTCTCGCCCCTAGTAATGACCCCTGCGGATGGCGACGTGATGTTTTCGTTTTTGAGTTTCGGCGAGATAAGTTCAAACTAAGATGCCTAGAAAACCCTGGTGTATCTATTTATACCTGAATAATTTTGGGATAAACTTGGCGAAAACCGATTGCTTGATTTCTGGGATCGCAAAAGCTTCAGATTGCTATTGTAGATGGCGATCAGGCATATACCATATGAGGCTTAATTTTCAGTAGAGAGAAATGTGCAACCGAATATTCTACTACTGTTTATTATTTGCCTACTGAGATTCTGACAGCACTGACAGCCAATTAAATGTGTTTCAGAAAACGTGCATGTAACGTGGAAACCTACCGTTAACAATCTGTCAATCCTGTCACTGTCACCTGCTACCTCTACAAGTTTTTAATGTTTTCATATCAGTTTTTAAGACTAGACTTTGATTCCGAGATAATATATCTTGTCCATTTACCTGAGAATGTATGAAAAAGTTGTATTCTGGTAGAAAAAACATGATAGTGTATTGAAAGTGATAGACTGTCTTGGAATTGGGGATACACACATCAGTTATGCAACGGTTCAAAATACGTATCACATCGATATTTCCTTTATTTAAACAAGTTTTCAATCTCATTGATAAGAGCTATAGATGTTTTACTCCTCGATATAAGACTTTCGCTCAAGCTGAAACAAATAAAATTAGCTATTACGCTACATTCATGTTATTTTTTGGGGCGATTTGTTTTGTACTTACCTTAGGTACTGAATAAACACGAATATCCGGATCCCCAGATTTTGACTGTCCATCCAAAATACAAAATCTTCTACACATCGTGAAAAAGTATTTGTAATAACTTCAAAACTTATTCTACTTATATAGACTTTTAAACACTGTTGAATGCGAAGAAAGAATTTCAGATAGTTTTCATTGTTACGTCAATCTGACAAAACCGAGATTTGACAGATGTTTAAAAATGCTCATATAACACCCCCTATACAAAAATTAGGAAGCTTTTGTAATCGGCGATTGTTTTTCGCCAAGAAATTCTAAACAATATTGAATCACTAGATACACCAGGGTTTCCTAGGCATCTTAGGTCAAACCTACACTGGTAGCGCACTTGTCTAGGAAACCGAATAACATAGGTGACTAGGAATTATTCATAGTTTGGATATGGATACTGACAGTAGTGAAGATTTTGATAATACTCTGACAGAGATTTTGGAAAAAGCTGCAGAAATAACGTTAGATTTGATGCCGGAAATAGAAGAAAAAAGTATGAATTGGCATAACAAAAATTTATGGAACGGAGAGGAAATACAAAAATATAATCCTTTTCGGAAAGTATACTTTTGGTTTACTTTGAAGATATGTCGAAATCTTCGGTCACAGTATTCAATGTTGCGAAAGTACTATCAATGTGAAAAATAATATTGATTGAACGTCATTATTTTGTGGTGGATCAACATGTGTTCCGTAATTTTTTGGATTTGTAACCTACCACAATCTGAAAAAATAAGAATTAATATTGGAATCTATACAAGTGTAGAAGGGCAGATTTTCAATCTACCCCGAGTCCAGTTAGTCAGCAACTTCTCGTATAACTCAAATTTTGCCTATCAAAAACAAATAATAAGAACCAATTTATAAATGAAAATACTTGAAAATCGTTAACGTTTCGGAAATACGCTTCCGTTCTCGAAACTTCTTCGTAATTGACATTTGTCAAATTATTATGATATATCGACGTACCAAAAATTACTTTCTTAAAAAAAAATCTGGCAATTACGTCCCCAAAGAATCAAACATTTTGACAGCCGACCAATTGCAGAAATTTTTAAATGAAGGTCCAGACAAGGAATATCTACTATGAAAGGTAAGTTTATTTAAAAGAAATTATTTTTAGAATTTCTCTCGCCTTTTTCTCTCGAATCAACATAGGCTTTTGTTATTAGTAGGTATAAAAAATATATGCTGTTCTCCGACCGATTGATTTGCCAGAAAAACTTTTCTTTTTGAATTACCAGCGCGGAAAAGGTTCTAGGCAGGTAGTCGGATCAACAAATTTGACAGTATGGATAAGACAATTGCATTTTTTAAGTGGATAATCCCCATTTATATACAGGTCACTGCTTCAGAGGTTCTTCGGCAACAATTTCAGTGAATGCAGGAGGAGACATATTTACTTTAATGCGCCATGGAGGATAGCAATCGAGTACCATGGCAGAAGGATACGTCGGGGAGTCTATTGAAAATAAAATTATCGTTGCTAATAAAATTGTCAACTACATTGAAAAACCACTCGATCTATTTACTGAAATGGAAACAGAAAATGCACCGTATTTGACGTGGGGTTGACCACATGGGAATTCCGGTGTACAATTGATAGGAATTCCCGGGAATTCCGGGGTATTCCGGGGAATTCCGAGGTAATCCGAGGGAATCCCGTGAAATTCCGAGGGAAATCCTGTGGAATTCCGAAAAATGTATAAAGAAACTATAGGGATTATTAGTAGGTAACTTCAATTTATTCGCGAAATAAAAAAAAAGCATACAGTAAACTTTCAATATTTATATAAAATCATAATTCAAAAACAAAACACCGTTGTGAAGTAATCCACTTCCAGTGGACGAAGAAAGTTAGGAGCTTTGTTTTGAAAGAGTTTGTGGCGAATTTCCAATTTGAAATACATTTTGTTAGCGAAAAATAAGCCTGATGACAACAATCTTCACGATCTGATAGACATAATCTGATATGTCCCTGGAGGGGTGTGTTGGGGAAGTTTTTGCAAATGAGTCAATAACTTCTTTCGGTGAAATAGTACCTCATTCTGATTCGAATATATAAATAAGGCATGTGAAACAACCCAAAAAACTTTGTTTTATAGTTTGTGCGGCCTCGAGAGGGGTGTGGTTGGGGGTAGTTTTTTCAAATAATCCGATAACTTCTTTCAATGGAATAGAACCTCATTCTGATTCGAATATATATGAATCAGGCATGTGAAACAGCCCGAAAAAACTTTGTGTCGTAGTTTGTGTGTTTGTTTTTGGGGTCAACCTCTGCGACTGCCATTATTTTCCTCAATATTTCAAAAATGACGTATCTTGAAATTTCACTCTAAAAGAAGAAGGGACACCCTTGATTGTGGAAGAGAGACTAGATCATAATTGCCAGACAAAACACAGGTTGTCATATTGTTGCCAGCGGTTACCGAAATTGAAATAAGACGGTTATAGCTCGCGTTATACGATCTGAGTTATATAGTCAATGACTGCAGTCTTTGTATGATTTCTGAAGTTTCTTTGCAGCTCCATCATGTTATTTGGACGGTTTTATATAATGTATCGGTTTACAATGAAAAGATGATCGGATCTATTGTGGTTCAGTGTCAACTGTTCTCATTTGAGTTTATACAGGGTGAACACACCGGTGAATATTTTTTTATTTTCCTAGTAGGTAATGTTGAAGGATGATCAATAATTTTTGATATTATGGAATATACGTTTTTAGGAAAAAGTTCATTTTCGCTATATAAGCGATGACAAAAACGTATAAAAAAGATTTTCTCCACAGATTGGGTATCCCGTAATCATTTAGCGGTTGAAAATAATAGAATTTACTCGATAGACCATAAAATACCGTATTTTTTTCAATGAAAAATTGTATTTTTTCGATACTTATTTATTCTAACGGATTCAGAACTTGATTCTATAAGAAAAATCTCAGGAAAAATGATGCTAATGAAACAAACCTGAGTGGAATCAGACGATCCGGTCCCTTTATTTTACGATTGTGACTTGCATTATATAGATGATTTATTTTGTTTCTGATATAATAAATACCAGCCTCAATGAAAATGTGAAAAGTTTTGATATGTAAAATCCGATTTTATTCAGATTGGGACATAATCATGACATAGTCTACTTAAAAGTCTAGAGTTTATGTTCCACACAGAAATCTCAAAAAAAACTTTTGTGCGTCGGGTTTCCTCGGAATTCCCCCGGAATTCCCAGTATTTCCGTCATTTAGTTTTAAAATTTCATCGATATTTCTTCAAATTGACATTTTTTTTGGTAGGAATTCCTAGGAATTCCGGGGAATTCTGAGGAATTCCGGGGTATTCCGAGGAATTCCTGGGAATTCCGAGGGAATTCTGGGGAATTCCGGGGAATTCCGAGGGAATTCCGGTTCACGGGAATTCCAGTGTACACATTTTTCCTCAGTGGTCAACCCCTCGGTATTTGAATAATCAATTCTCCACTTCAACAATAATTATAACAGAAAATTTACTTAAAAGGAATGACGTTCCAGGTTTGACCATACAAAATTGTACGAATTTTTCTATCAACTATAGGATATTCCAGTTTTGCGAACCATTAACTTCACATTAAAATAAATATTATATTCAGGCGAAAAGTTGAAATTTCCCCACTTGTTGCAAAATATACTATTTTCCACAACCACATTCCAAAGCAAGCTTTTCTGCATAGTTTTACGTTCGCAAATATGATTATTTTTCACATCAATTGAAATTTGACGTAACTGTGCCGAAAGTGATATTATGTGCCACAAAGTAATATATCCACTACTATTGTATAATGTACCTATTATACGTCTGTTTGCCGACCTTAATGATATTCATTATTCTCTAGTGAATAATGAGTCTTTACTCACTGCTGTCAAATACTTCCTTGCTTCAGCTATAATATTGTATTGATTTGTCACAAACAATTGGTTTTGAAAATTTCATCGTGTGAACCACCAAATATTTTCAATTAATTTCTTTACCTACATGTAAAAAAAAGACAAGGAGCATCTACAGTGAGCTATTAGCAACTACTATGAATGTTCGTGTCATATCGAAATAGCTTTTGAATCCAAACAAATTTGACTAAAACCTGTCAACAGTACCGTATGAAAAATTTGTTAAAATATAATAGTGTTTTCAAAAATATGTATGTGATATAACAAAATTTTCCAAGAAAAAAGTGGATGAAGTATGGTATTCTACTCGCGTATAATGGCTATTATTCTCTTGGTGATTTAGGCCACTCGCCTGCGACTCGTGGCCGTAAACTTCACCTCGTTGATAATAGCCATCATTATACGCTTGTTGAATAATATACTATCGAATACCCACATGCACACCATCCATTGCTAGGCAAAACGGAGCAACATCTATCGAAACATTTGAATGTTAACAAACGTCAAGCATACATTTTTCGTGAAATATTCTTCTCTCATAATTTTTCAAATGAGATTGAACAAAAATAAATAGCGACAGTTCTGGAGTTGAAAATACTCCGCTAGAAATATGAGAGCAAGTCAATTCATTGTCATTGCATTTACTACCTTCAACTTCCGGAGAAAAATATGAAACTGCATAAGTACAAACAGTTCATGGATTAGAAAACTGAAATATAAAATGAATTCAATGCTGAAATCGACTATTTGCTTCTCTTGGGCACCATAAAGCTAAGAATGAGTCACCGACATTCAATTCCAAAAAGTGTGTTGTAAAAAAAATATAGTAAGTAACACGAGCCGAAATGCAATTTCACACTCGTTTGAATTGCAGCACTCACTTGCGCTCGAGCCGCAACTTTTTCAAACTCGTGAGGAATCAGCACTTTTCTGTACTTGTTGCACAATATACTATATCTGCACTAGTGCAGAAAAGTGACTCTTTCAACACTAAAATGAGTGCGGAAAAGTGGTCTTTTCCGTCCGATAGGAGAAAAAACAAATATTATGAAAATACGAGGATTTTTTTTTTTCTTTTCCAGAGAAGAAAAAACAAAAAAAATGAATTCCAGGCCACCCTTCACTAATTCTCAAAACCTCGAACCCGAATCGATTCCAGATTGCCATGGGAGAGATTCATCGTGGGAGTCGGTCTGCATAAAGGGAGGATTAAAAATTGCCGGTTTTACTCTCTCCGCTTCCGTCCTTAACTACACCCATACATTTCAAGTGAAGTAAAACTAACGAAGAGCAAGCGTGAAAATCGGATTGTTGGGGCGTTGCGTTCATTGAAGATGGCGAGGATATAAATGGGGATTTTTTATCAAACAGGGTGATTTTCCCATTGTTGTTTGAAAAAATGCGGTTTTCGTTATGTTAGATGATATTATCAGATATGAAAATTGATCATCAGAAAATATAAAAAAAAAACGTAACCATCCATGAGTGAATTTATTTTTAAATCATACAAGAATGATGATAAATGGACTTTTATCGGCGAAGATAAGTTATAGCAACTATTATTTTTATTCCACTACATATCATCTTAGATCTTTAGATCTTCAATCTAACACAACGTGATGATAGAATTTATAAAGAGTATTGAAATGATAATATAAAAATAGCCCTTTCCTCAAGGCTTCAAATGAGTGAATTTTAAGACAGAATCCTGTGAAATGGTACCACGAGGGTTGAAACTACACTTTGATCAAAAGTCATTTCCGATGAGTCATCGGAAATGAGTAAGCCTCTGAAGAAGCTGGCCACTCGCGCTAGCGAAACGGTAGGAAGAAATTCCAAAGAACGACGGCCTTCAAACCCGAAGAAAAGTAGTTATACTTCACCATTGATTTTTTCATCCATATTTGAAAGCAAGAATAGATGAAGATTCAATATTGACGTCAATCTTGTTGTACGAGAAAAAGGAAATTTCACATTATTGAGATGCCTACTTTTGAATTTCTAATTATCCTGTGAAAGTTTACAAGTTTTTTCAACTCAGGTACAAGGTTTCCTTGGAATGAACATTTTTATGAAAAAGGCATACTAAACGAAATTTTTTACTTTCACCCATGTAAAGCCACTTCAAAAGTAATAAATTTGCCGACACCTGATCAAAATTTCTTGATCCAAAAGTCAACCGAATACCATTATTGTGCATTTTTGGGATTCTTCGCGAATCAGAAGAATCAATAAATGGAACAGTAGTGGTAATTCTATATGGCCATTGAATTTGAAGGCACGTCAAAATTTTAAATATACGTAAAATGTTATGGAATACAATTATTTCAACTTGCTTTAAATTTAACATGTGTGGTTGAAAAGTGACCACTGTTATATGCTATGGAGTAAACTTTTAACTTGCTTTAAGATTTAACATGTGTGTTATGGAATGACTAACAATTTTTCACTGATATCTGGGATATATTATATCATAACGAAAGCTTTTGACCTCATTAATCATGAGCTACTAATGCTAAAACTAGAGCGCTATGGTGTTAGAGGAAAAGCCAATGATTTAATAAAATCTTATCTCAGTAACCGAACACAAATAGTTGGTATCTCATCTAAAAATAATCTCAAATCTTCGGTACTCTACTCCGAAAAAGTTAAGACTGTCATAGGAGTGCCTCAGGGCTCCATACTCGGTCCAATTCTTTTTTTGATATTTATCAACGACATATGTCCCCAAATAGACATCAGCTCAGTCTTTCTGTTCGCTGACGACATTTCAGTTGTTGTGTCAGAGAGGGATATTTATACTCTAAATGAAACATCTAATGTAACAGTGTCTCAAGTTGTTGAGTGGTGTGAAAAGAACTATCTTTTGATAAATAATAATAAAATCAATTATATAAACTTCAGAAACGGCACGGAAGCCCCACTACATATCAACATAGACAATTCCGAAATGGATGAAACATTTTCCTCAAAATTTTTAGGGGTTATGATAGATAAAGAATTGCGTTGGGCTGATCAGGTAAAGGCAGTAATGGGTAAATTAACATCAGCCTGTTGTGTCATAAGATACCTAAGGTATCACATAAGTATTAACAATATTAAAATGTTTTATTTCGCTTATGTCCATTCGGTGATTGATTATAGCGTGATATTTTGGTATCATGCACCAACATCTAAGGATATATTCATCTATCAGAAAAAAATCATAAGAACTATGCTTAACCTGAAAAATGATACCTCTTGCAGACATTTATTTTTTAAATTGGGAATTATGACTGTTCATTGTTCCTACATATATAATATTGCAATATTCGCCAAAAAATACCTGCACAAATTCCCTGGAAGTAAAGATCTACGCGTTCCACTACATAAAACAAGTCTTTTCGAGAAAGGTCCGTACTATAACTGTATAAAAATATATAATGCACTGCCTCCACATTTCAAAGAAATCAATACCATGAGTATATTCAAACGAACTTTGAAGGAATACCTGATCGAAAATCCCCTATACTCACTTGACGAATATTACAATGTCTGTAAGGTGTAACGTTTGAGTTGTGTATGCATACTTTTTTATTTTCGTAACAGCCACAAATTAACGGACTCAAGTGATGATATATATATTTTTCTACATTCTACTTGTATTTTGAGACAATTTCAAGTATTTACTTTTATACTTATATGTGTGTTTGTAAATTGTAATTTTGTATTTGATTCTGCTGATGTTTCATAGGAAACCCATGGCAATAAATATATTATTATTATTATTATTATTATATTGGTAATTACCAAATACACCTAACAAGTTTTATTCGAGTTAATCTGAAGATATGTTTTTTGTGACAGAATTATCATTAATCATAGTTGTTTTCGAATTGAGAAAAATTTAAGTGTCGTCAGCATTCAATTGATATTACACCGATCCGTACCTGAAGAAGTATCTTCTGAGCATAACATCATTAAGACGGGGCCCAGTATTGACCCCCGAAGGACACTTTTAGTTATACTGGCAGATTGCGATACTTCTTACATCTTTTATAAAAAGCTTTAGCTTTTCGCCTCTCAGACAAGTTTATACCTCAATTTGGACAATACTGAATCGTGGTTGATAATGCCTCAGAAAAATCGAGTAGAACTAAGGCAGCTAAGTACTCCTTTATTATCACATACCTCAAGAATATTATCACCTACTTCTGGAAGGCGGAAGATGTGTTGGGTTGTTCTCTTTCTTGAAACCTGATTGACTCTCTGGCAAAATATAATTGACTGCGATGAACTAATGGTTATGCATGTGTATAATTTTTTCCAAGCACTCTTGAAAATGAAGGTGAAAACTTATTCGGCGTAAATGTGGTATACTTTTTGGACCTGATATTTTTAAACCTTGAACTTCTGCAATGCAATGAATTTCAGCGAATTGTGAAAGATAGGTGCTCGATAAATCTAGTTGAAAATACCTGAGAGATTCATACCTAGGAAGAGTCATTAACTGTTATGAAATCAGCATTCTGCCTGTTCAGAAGGCTCAAAGCCTTAGCGATTAAAAGTGGTCGAATTACGTGTTTTTTCGAATAAAAACGCTCATAACTCCTGAATCGACTATTCCAAGAGAACAGTTCATTTCCAATTTATGTTGGGTTCTTTCGATAGGGTGAGGAAAAAATGGTTTTTCCTGATATTCTTTGATCTCTCAGAGAGTGGTATTTACACTGACCATATTGAAAAAACTCCAAAGTAAGTCTTTTTCTACGCCACTAGCTATAAAAGACAACTTGAAAACTATAATGAAGAATGTTTTCATCATTAATGAAATTTTTCGAAGAAGTATTTTTAATTTTCATTAAATTTCCCCTACTTACTATTGTAGAGCGAAACAATTGACGCGGATTCGTAAACCCATTGTCAGTGGAAATTGCACAGAAAACTGTGATATTTCTGTGAAAATTAAAGTATATCTGTGTTCAACATAGTATACTTCACTAAAATTTTGTGGGTTTCTGGTCATTTTTGAAATATGTTGGTGACTGAAAAGCAAATACAACTAGATACCGTCACATGAATGTTCGGATAATGGACATTCTTGAAAAAGTTGATAATAGAACCATCAAGCAAGTGTATAAGAGTCTCTTAGCACGTCTAAAATGCTAACACATATGTCGATATCTAGAACACGTGTTTCAGATGTACCTAGCTATTATCAACATTGTAATTTCTAATTTCCCATAGATTATGATATGAATAGTAGAGGTTTTCTCAACCCTGAAAATCAAAATAAGCTTTAGATTCTTATCTGTTCTTGGGACAAATTGGTATATTTTCCCCGATACGTAACTAAAATATAATAAGAAATACTGACTATTTTGTGAGTCAAGTATCGTATTTTTTATGAATTTGGAGAATAAATTGATGAAATACATGAAAGAATGCATATACTTTCTTATGACGACATTTCAGAAGCTATTCTGCCTGCTTTGTCAAGCCTTGGCATGACTTATTCATTCAAAGTCATACCAAGTGTTGACTTTGACTCAATCTACTTCAAATTCAATTTTTTCAGTTCAACTTTCCTTTTCAGATTAGGCATCCAACATTGATATCAACTCAATAAACAAGTAGCAGTCTCTTTGGTTCCGTTTAACAAAACATGATCCCATTGAGTTTCCTAATCTATTTCTCGTCTTCTCAAGTTGTCTTCATGTTCAGCTGGTCATATTCTTAATGGCCTTGATTTTTCAGCAGTATAAACACTGCCACATACACATGGGATACTATAAACACAAGTTTTTGAATTCCATTTGAAGGTTTGTCAAGTCACTTTCAAACTTTTGCATGGTTTTATCAACCAATTCATCAGGATGAGAGTATATTTTTTATGGTATCTATTTCTCTGTCTCAAATCCCTGGTTTTGATATGATTTGAGCTCTGTCATAGAGACTTTTGATGAAATCGGCGGCAAATTCTAATATGATCCAGAAACTACACATTAAAAACTCCATCTTCTTACTTCGAAATCAAGTTGAAATGTCTTTAGTTGGAACACTGTCGATAATTGGGACAGTCACCCTGATTATAACGTTCTGGAATAAGAGAATATTTGAAAAACCCAATTTGAAGTACATAAGTCACCAAATATAATGATACCAAAGTTGATGTCCTTCCAGCCAAACTTAGGCAATAATCACTTTTCAATTGTATCCCCAATTAGGGTTGTTATCTGTCCAGCTTCAGCTGGACATGTTTTTTTTTTTCGGTCCTGTCTGGCCAAATATTTTTCTGTCCGGCCTTAGCCAGCTGCTTTTTGATCCGCTCAATATGATCAATTCCAAAATTAAAAAAATTAATAATAAATAAAGAACTCGTGAAAACTGTTACTTCCGAAACCTGTAATTACTTAGAAAGAGGACATTGTCTATCGTTCCGTAATTGATAATTAACATTCGGAACTTCTAAAGTTAGCTGAATACTATTTTGCCATTTAAGGTCATAACGCTAACGTTAGACCTAGAGTTTTCTCTTTGATAAGTGGACGAAGGAAAGAAATCAACTACAAATAGAGACAATTGCGAAGATCCCATTTACATTGTGCAATTTTTATTTATCATCTTCAGAGTTTTACAATATGATATCTAAAGAAAACAAAATTTGAGATAAAGTTGGTGGAGAAAAAAAATCAACTAACAAGTCAGAGATTATTTTTAATATCTGAATAGCTTTGAGACTATAATTTAATTCCAAACTTAATTTTTGATTTTTGACTTTCATACCTAGAATATTATTATATTTCGTTTTCATATATATGCCTATAACCATATATAACCATTTATTATATCAGAAAAAATACACATTTTTCGTTTTTTTCTTTTATTTTATATTTGGTCTCTGAGAAGCTTATGTCGGGCCTTCAGTGTCAAATGTCCGGCTTTATTCAGCACCTCGTCCTGCTTTTGAATTCCACGATTTGGCAGCCCTATCCCCGATACCATTTTTGATATCTGCGACGCTTAATCTCCTAACAGGATTATAATAAACCCCGTCGTACACGGGCGATCTGCAATCAACATCTCCCCTCCTCTTGACTTCGGTACAAACTTACGCAAGCAATCATTACAATTCGTTTAACCCGTAAAGTTTTCCTCGTTTGTGAATCCAGGGTTTTTGTGGAGTTCCGGAGGGCGAAGGGGCGAGAGGATTACGTCACGTGCCGCACGCAATCCCGAGATTAGTTTTATTATGGAATTCTGTTGTAGCCAGGGTGGATTGGGAGCCAGCCATATACATATCGATGGTTGTTTCCTTTTTAGTGTCGTTGTTCAGGTTTCGAAAGCGCTGTGGGAAGCAGTTCTGTCACAGTGAGACTAATTAATTATTGGTTGTATTCAATTGTTCAAAATATCGCTGGATGAATAAATGGAAAGCATCTATCCTGGAACTGATTCTCTTCTCATTATTTTATTTTCATCGAATAAGTCGCTTAACCCTCCTTTCCAGCAAAATTTATTATTTTTGGAAGGAAAATATTCTTCATTTTTTCCATCAATTTATGCTTCTGAATCAAGATTATGCAGAAAAAATTAAAAATATAATTGTTTTCGGGGTAAAATCCTGATGATGCCATATAGCACCATCGGGCATAATGCATATACGTAAGTTGGAATTGTTACATAAATGAAATTGAAAAACAAGTTCAGTTTTTGATTCATCTGTAAGAGAATCGGATGACTGCAATCAGTGGTTTATATTTTTAATGTTTTTTGGTTGATGTGTACAATTTTGAGGTGAGGTTAGGTCGCATAACGATATTATAACCTCAGAATCATATCAGGAATTATTTTTCGACTTTTTTATTTGACAAACGGTAACAAGTTATAAAAGAAAGAGGAATGATGTTCACCAAGCATCTAAGAAATGAATATGTGAGCTTCTGATATTTTTTAGCGGAAAAAGGAGTCTGGATATTCCCTTTTTAGACTAGGGAGGGTGAGTGTGGACCCACAGCACTTAGGCCACAAAATGACCCATTGTACATCCTCCCAAGGAGTCGCGCTCCTAGGACATTGTCCATCCTGCCTTATCCAGGAAGGAGGGTAGGTCACCAGGGGACATCTCCTTGATATCGGCCAAGACTCACCGAACACACACTCTCTTATCGACGATAGGTCCAGACATTCACATAAGACATGCCTGTTTCATCTTCCTGTTCACACATCCTGCATAGAGGTGTGTCCACTAGCGCCATAATATGGAGGTGTTTCCTTAGTTGACAGTGTCCAGTCAGAAATCCCACTGTTAAACGTAGGTTCTTCCTGGTCATCGCTGAATATTTATTCAGATCCAGCTCTCCAGGGTCGCCCAGGGTGAACCTGGCAAACCTGCATCCTTTGGTTTCATCCCATCTCTTGAGGGATTGGGTATGGGTGTAACGTTTGGCTAGTTCCGCAATTGTCGAAGTCGTCAAGCCATAGGTGTCATCTTCGGAGGGCCATAACTTTGGAGCGAAGGGAAAGCACCGCGTTCTGACACCGGATTCGTAATCAGAGGCACAAAAACATGAGCTGGTACTTTTTTTTTTTTCGAAACTAGTTTTTGCCAGATGAACGAATGGCAAAATATAGTTTTCGTCATTTTTCACTGTTGCATCTATTATGCCCGATGACGCCAATTTGCATCATTGCATTTTCAAACCAATTTTCAAGAAGTTTTGAAAAAATTCCACCATTCATCATCTGAATCATGAAATAACCCAATGAACACAGATATGTGTCAGTCTTGTATCTATTATATAACACCGGTAACATAGGATGTGTCAGACATGTCATTTGTATAGTTCAGGTACTCCCCATTTACCACACGATGTCCGCCTCAACTGATGTAACATACACGTATCTGAATAAAAAATGAAACATGATTTCAGCATTCAGTGTTATGTATCAGACATGTCTCTTGGAAATGTTTATGACATATTTCTTGAAAGGAACAAATTATTTGCACGAAAAGAACAATTTCATTAACTGTCTATGTTTCAGACATAAAACATGTAATATATTTTTTCATTCCACTGTTATCTGTTTGATTCGTTTCACTGATCTTAGCGAGAATGATTCCTGAAACGAACAAATGAATGGCATGTACGCTAACATTTTCATTCATTTAATTTATGAGGTACGATACTTTATTAAATGAAATATGTTGTAAGTATCAAATCTCATATATTAAAAGAATAAAAATGTTAGCGTACGTGCCATTTATTTGTATACATTTTTGTCACATAGGTTTTGTTTCATGAATCAACTCTATTGGTTTTTCAATACCCAGGTAAAATGAAATGAATTGCAATAAATCATATATTTTCTCTCAATAACAAACATATTTCAAAACCAAACACATTCCATTTCATCATTAATTGCCTTTCATGGTTCTCCCTTGCAAACCTCAGCTTCGACTGCCGCAACCATTCACTCACTATATTCTCGAACTCTTCCAGCAAATGAGGGCAGTTGTCTGCTACAGCAGCTGAAATTATTGATTCAATGTTACACAAATTGAATTGACAGGGCGATACTAAAAATCCATGTCAACCAAAAATATCAGTTTTCTATACAAAATTCTGACAATTGGTTTACAGAATGGCAAAATGTATTTCGCTATATGAAATCTTCCTTGAGCAGGATAAATTCATTCTGCACGTATTTCGCTATACCATAGTCAAAATATTTGATTATCTGTAAAAAAATATAACAAGGTGCTGTAGGTTGAACGAACTCTCTGAAATTATATTTCATTGTGTTAATATTCATTATTACAGATAGTAGGCCTATTTGATGTTTAATGTGTTGAGATTTAATTTCAGATAGAATAGGTCAGGATATAGGTAAACATTGTTTTCAATAGGTGAGCAAACTATATTGGTTTCATTTTTTGACTAATAATTCATAGATCTACTCGCATTTTCTGACTAATAATTCATGGATCTACTTGAGGCTGCTTGTTGGACTGCTCCCTTTCAGAAATTCAATTGGTGAAAAAAGCGGTGTGCGTGTCAGAAATGAGTGCACAGTATTTTCCAAAAGGAAGGGGGCACAGAGCAAAAAAACAGACATTCAAGAATAAATGCAAATGATTCAGACGATTTAGAAGGGGAAATTATGGTTAATCAGTTGTAATAATATTTTGAAACTCAATTGATGTATCTTGATAATTTTTGATGATTTCAGATATAATAAAAATGACAACATTTCCTGAAAATATAAGAAGAATGGAATTGAATGAATCTGGTATGTTTTCATTGTCAATATTTTCTTTGGGGAGGGCAATATATTGTTGTGTCCATAAATATGTTGTATCTCCACTAAAAACAAAAAGTAAACCACATTCAATTCAAATTATAAACACTTCATAAAGCTAATAGTTCGAAATGCATGCCCTCTTGGAACAATAATTTCTAGAGAGCCTAGCAGTTGAAAAAGAACTGTACAGATAATGTTACCCATAATGAATCATGACTTAAGGTGGATTCATGCAACTTCAATAATTATCAAGTAACAATGAACAAGTAGCGATTAACAATTATCGAGTAGAAAGTAATGAAAAAGCAGGCATTCATGCACCTTAATTTTACAATGATCGAAGCTTGTGGAAGGGGATAAACTTTAACCTTACAAAAACTTTTGAGTAGTCTTGTTTATTCATTTTTATAAACCTTAACTTCGTTCTGGAGAGTTGAAGATTGAAATTGAAAATGAAAAATCATTGTTTACCTAATAAAGTCCACTAGAATCGCATCTACAGTTTCAATTTCAACTCGCTCACATTCCATGAACAGAAAAACAATCGCGAAAAGCAAATTATTTGAATCAAAATTTGGTTATGATCATATAATCCCTCATAACCTGCACATTAGAGACACATAATTTACAATTAAAGTAAGAAAGTTTAAAGTTGGCCAACTCTTACTTGTTACTTGATAGTTGATAATTTGGTTGCATGAATCATCTACAGTAAATTAGGCAGCTCAACTCATCATTGATAATTGTTACTTGCTACTTGTTAATTGTTCCTTGATAATTGAAGCTGCATGAATCCACCTTTTAGTGTAGATGTAATGAAAGAAACACAGCACCTAAGACACTCACCACGAAAACACTATAACCTGAGAAGTATTCCGAGAAAGCTCTCTATTCGCTGATGATGAAGACTATGGTTTATCACTTGAGGGATCCAGAGCATATCACTTTACACAAGTTTACGACGTTTCTGCACTTCTGCAGTCTGCTTAGTTCATAGAAGTATTTTTTCCAGACATTTTTCGCACTAAATAAACTCAACTCATATGCAGAACACACATCTCACAATTCAGCACAAACATTGATATCAAGATGATACAGTTTTGAAATGTGCTCAAATTCTGGTGGTACCTGAACTTCTATCAAAGTTTCACAAACACAAACATGATACTATATAACCTCAAATACAAAATCTTGGCCTGAGCGCTTGAGGCAGTCTGACACATCATAGTCTTCTTTTACCTGTCGTTAACTGGAAAAGAATGTTTCGCGACATGAAAAAAGTTGTTTCCCGAAAATTTTCGAGTACCTTTCATTATTTGGGTAACTTATATATCCGGTACATATCTGGTTCATATCGTGATCAATGGCGTGCAATGTTCATCTATATGTACAAATTCTGAACCCATACATATGTCATAAAACGAACAAAGTTGTTGCAATGAAACCATCTAGCACAGTAACAAACTCAGCTCTCTTATATGTCCGATATGTTTATAGTGATATGCCATTTGAAAGATACAGGTAGGTTTTGAATTATATGTCAGAAATGTACCAAACGGAGATCATTGAAATGTTTCAAATTTGTTTCGGTGAACTCCAAATGGTATATGGCAGACATATGTGTGTTCATTGGGAATGCTTTTCGTATTTACCTTCCAATAGCTCTCTTCCAGTAGAATAGACACAGAACCTAATTATTTGCGAGAAATATGTTGAAAAGCACTACTAGAAAAAAAAAGTGGCACACTCTTCTATAAACGACTGATTTTGATGTTACTCGCAAAATAAAATATCAAGGGGCTATGTACCTATATCTATAAAGCACTTGAACAAGTAGGTTTTATCGAAGAAATCTGCTACTAACAATGCCTCACAAGATTTTATTATACAGGTAGGAATTTCATAATGCCATATGACATCACTGTCTGGAAAGGGTTGAGCTAGATCATTAATTTGAAACACAACTGATCGCAATGAAAAGGAGACAGAATGTATAGAGGTTATGTGAACTGTGACTGGCCCACAACTTCAGATTCTCTGAAAGCTAGAGCCTGTATCACCTAATATCTTTCTTCGTAGTTTTCTGGATTTTTCATCTGTCACAATCTGAAAAAATAAGTATTGTAGAAATAATATACTGTTACCCGTAAGAATTTCACATAGTAGGGTTGACTAAACCGCGTCACGTGTTTCACTATACAATAGCTTCCTAAAGCGGTAATTTTAAACTGTTTATTCACGACTAATACATAATTTAAGTATTATACTAATGGTTTCTACGGTATAATGTTATATATTATTTCCTTAGGGAATAATGACGAGGGATTGAAAGAAATGGTCTTTATTCCCTCTTGCAGACCTATCAAAAAATTTCTGGAATTGAATATCACCATAGACACAATATAACCTAACTCCAAACATTTTGTGTGATTGACAAGTAAATTAGGTATCTACAAATGGAATCATTTTCATTATTATCATCTCCTAGTCTTTTCAACACTAACTACATTCGATATTATTGAATCAAGAAATTACCAAGCCCCAAAGGATAAGTTTATACTGACTGAATGAGAAATTAGTGGAAAGCTAGATGGACAAAATGGTTAAGGCTTTCGCGGACAAGGTTTTCAGTACCCCTACTTTTGTTCGGGTTTGAAGGCCGTCGTTTTTTTGGAATTCTTTCCTGACATTTCGCTGGCGCAAGTGGCTAGCTTCTTCAGAAGCTCATATATCTTGAGTTCAACTCCGATGACAGTCATCGGAGTCAACATACCCGCATAGCTATAGAAGTGGTGTTTGAAACAATATCAATGTCCTCCAGTAGTATTAGTGGCATGTGAAATTTTATAATATTGGTTTTCTGAGCATTGAAATACAGATTTGAATTACTGAACCAGAAACCTAACTGGTTTATTATTTTCTCCCATTTTTGTTTCAACTCCGATTGATATATAAGTAAGGAAGTGTCATTCGCATAGACTGTCAGTTCAATAAGTTGAAAATAGCTAACTATTCCATTACAGTCGGTTTTCAAACTACTGGATTTTTGATTTTTTTTTTCATTTTTCCACGCTAAAAGAAAAACATTCTGTGTATGCAGTCGAGACTGACCTGAAAGATTTGTTCAAAAGAAGATTCGAGAAGCATTCAAACCGGTGATAGACATGAATTCACTACCAACGCATGCAGCACCACACAAGTGCCTGCTTATCGAAATTCAATCCGCCATTCTCGTCGAATCCGAGGCGAAATAAACTTTTTCTCTGTCGATGTCGTCGCATTCACTTCGAGCATAAAAACATAAATAGGCGTCTGAATGGTATAGAGGATTTGGATGACTTAACCAAAACTCATATTGAATGCAATTCGCATACTTCAAAGGGAACAACTGGAAAATATCAAAAGGCAAATATAAAACGACGTTCTCCGCGTATGGCATCGTATATAGAGGAAATAGGGAGAAAATTCGATGAAAATGAGACGATTCAACGGTTGAGCCAGCTGTCGGTGAGGTGGAAATTCTGAGAGTGATTGAAATGCGATACGATTTCAAGAGGAATACGTTGAAGAATGACTCTCTTAGTTGACGTAGTTTGATCTGTTTATCTCTTTCGAAATCGAAATGACACTATTTCTGGCAGATGCTGGGAGTGAATTCCTATGGAATGTTGATTGTTTAATGTATTTCTGGTATTTTTCTCCCTTGTGGAAGCCGTCTGACCTGCCCTTCACTGCCAGGTCTCCGGAAAGCACCACAACCTCTAGGGCTTATTGCGCTTTGCTTCCCTATACTCTATGACACCCATTCCATCAACCTTGTCCCCTGCACAAGTTTGTGCAGGTCGATTGCTGGGTGTTTGTCATATTTTTTCGGATCCAAAATTGGTTTTTCATGTATTTGTATGATCCAGAGCCTCACATTCGAGTATGTGTCGAGCTGTCTCTATCCCTTTGTTACATTGTCTGCACCTAAGGTCGCCATTGTACAGCCATATCTCATTCAGGTGTCCTTTGAGTGGACAGTGTCCAGTCAATAACACTAATCTGATTCTTGTTACACTGAAGCAGGTCTTCAGTCTTTTTTCTCGACTGTCCTTATATGAAAGTTCTCCCGTGAGCGTTACCGGGTAGATTTCCCCAGTAATCTCTATGTTTTGTTCTCAGCCAATTCCTTATAACTCCGTACCGTTATTTCGGGTTGGGTTTCTGGTATACTCAACGTGACCATTTATTTTGGTTGCCAAAGCCATACATCTGCGAAATTTTATTATAAAACAGAACTTTTCAATGTTTCACAATTTTTTCAATATAGAAAATAGAATAACACAAAATAATCGAAGCACTGGACACAAAATAGTTGAGTAGGAATGACTTGTCAAGCCCCAGTAGTAGCGAGACTTCTGTTGTATTTTTGTATTTGTCAGCTGAAACTAATTTGGTATTATTAAAAAGCAAATAGCAAGTTGGTTTTGAAATAATCCGTTCTCGAAAGAAAAGTTCAAATGCAGTTTTATGGAGTACCCCTGATGTATTCTTTAAAACTGATTAGGAAAACCATTTTACCCTAAGACTATTCATTCAATATAATACCACATTGAATCCAAAAACATAATTTCCACCTTTCATAGAGTACCTTGAGAGTATTCTGAAGTTTGAGGGTTTTGATTCAGTCAAGTTTGTTAAAAGGAATAGCTTTTGGTATTTGGACGACTTCATTAGAACTAACTATATTCCCTCCAAATTCAGAATAAACGCTATCTTGTCATATTGGTACATAAATAGGTATTATACACCATATATGAGTATGCCCTTCTGCGACTAACAAATCATCAGACCAGAGGCCCCTTGGCTTTGTGAGATTGTTGGTCTTCCACCTACACTAGAAGATGGGAAGCAAGCCGCTATAAACATTGTGTGGAAAACCGTTTTCAAGTGGTATTTGAAATTCCTCATCTGATTTCAAAACAATGAGCATGGCGTCCCTCAAGGGTCAATATTAGAACCGCTATTGTTCGAAATATACAGTGACGACTTATACTTATTTGAGCTATATCATTTGCAGATGAAACGGCGTTCATACATTCTAGTAAACTGAGATCAGATCTGCACAGAATTCACGAAGATTTAGCGAAAATTGGTTCGCAACTAAAAAACTCAAACTCAACAACGATAAATCACAGTCTCTTTATCTTTCGTCTACGAGTACCATAGAAACTCATTTTGCAAGCTTACTACGAGTAACTCTGGATAGTGGTCTATCTTGGAAACTTCATATTACCAAATTGAAAAGTGTACTCTGCAGTGATCTGTCCAAAGTTTGTACATTTTTCCAAATGGAGGTACACAGAAACTCTTTGATGTTCACTATGTGGCATACATAGCTAAGCTAGCAGACAAACAGATAACCTGAGATCAAACAGGTTCCGCCTAACCAAATAAAAAAAATCACCGAATTATTATCTTTACATTAAACTACCATCAAAATTGAAAAAATCAAGTATAATTTTATTGAAAATAAATATAAGAAACTCAGTATTAACGCATTGCTCATTCTAGACAGGAATACATTGGATTTTTCAAACTTTGTAAGGAATAGAATTCGTCTCGCCGAATTTTCAATTTTTATGTTACCTTCTATGTTTTTCCATCTATCTTTTCCACATTTCATTATTTTCACAAAAAATACAATATTATCACTTCGTATGTGGTGTATTATATATTTTCAAGACTTACTATTCTAGAGTATTGTCGTTTTTTATGACATGCTACAAACGAAAATGTATTGTTATGTAGTCAAATAAATATACTCTACTCATCTACTTCATACTCTTGGCACTTGGCCAGTTTTGGAATATTGCTACCATCAAAACGTGCGTTGGAACTATAATTTTTTTACAGGAAACAGTGACTTGTCTTTAAGTTGGTACTTCACCTATGAGTCAACTCACTTTTAGAACAGCTGGTGATTTGTCCTTCTCACCTAGATTTCGACTTTGAAATTAATTATCTGGGGAGGCTTTGCTAATTTGTATCTAATCTTCCTTTATTCACGCGATTTCCTCCGATTATTTCTTGTGAACCTGAAAATAAAAGAAAAACTATTGTCAACAAGCATTGTTAATTGCTTAGTTACCACCTACACAACTGTGTATACGTCATGCCCTGTGATAATGAAGTTATATAATATTTAGTTAAAATCGAGTGGATTTCCGATCTGTTTCAAATATTCATATTATTGAAGTACCACTAGTATAAATTGATGTATATAACTAACATCCTCCCTAAATAAACGATATTAATTGAATAAAAAAATTATTATGGGAATGAAAAGTGTTGGAAATTATTCGGCTCTGAAGTGCTCCATTCATATCATTTTGAAAAGTGTTAAATATTTCTTCAGAAAAGATTTCCCAAATCTAAAATGAATACGATAGAAGTAAAGCGTATTGAAGAAATATAAAGGCTCGATAATCTTTTTGACGTTTGTTATCAATATACGTAGCTTTTATAATTTTCGTTATCTATCTTCCATTTTCTTCATATCAATATTCATTCTCAACATTGATCAACTTCACCTCATTTTTTTTTAAGCAAATTTTCATTTCAAATATTTTTCAATCAATGAACCATTCGATTTTCGGTTATAATTGCACGAGTGCATAAAAATTACCGATAATTTTGCAAGAAAGCGTGATATCTAAAAATTGCAAGTTTATTTTTATATTTTGACACGGGCTATTTTACAAAATATGAAAATAACCGAATGCAATTTGTATAAGATATCACGCTCGAATGCAAAATTATCTGGTCATTTTTATGCACGAATGTAATTCATTGGAATATTTCACGAATAAAGAAATTCTCAAGGAAATGTTATTTTTTTGTTCATTTATACTTTCCTCTATAGATTGTATGGAGCACTCACCAAAACGCGAAATGTTTTTCTATTTTTGAAGTCTATCTGACATTTATTTGTGTTGTTTACTGACGTCTAGCGATACGGTTTCAAATGTGTTGTTATGGTGACTTGATACAATGCAATTACCGCTGTAAGTTTTCGATAATTGCATTGCTCTTATGGGACATTTTAAATATGAGGGAAATATTCGCATATTTTACCACATTTTTCAATAGAGTTATATTTTCCCAACAAATCACTACCACTCAACAGGAAACATACGTAACCAGATTTACATCAAAATTATCAGCTACTTAGATAAAAATTTTTATTCAATTTGTAATTCTAAACATTGCAGAGAACTATAAAATCTGTACCCCAGAACCATGCTGGCAATATTTGAATGTTTTGAGTGTTCAAAACCAAAGTACGTTTTTGAAATTTTGTGCTACAATGAAAAATCATCAGAATGTGAGTTTCACTACTTTGATCCTGACGTATAGAAGTTATACATTCGAATGAATATAACTACAGAAACAGAAATCATGGCGCAGAAATTTAACACAATCGGAAAGTTACACTCTTCCAGATAAATATAAATGACAGCTTTTTCATATTGCCTTGTTGAGTTGTCGAATGGAAATAATAATTTTCATCATAAAGTTGAGTGCAAAGTCAATCAAACCCATAATCATGGCCCTACAGCTATTCAATTCTATTTTGAATATTTCGGTGTTAGTGGAAAGTTCTGTAAACGTCATAGATGGCTTATTAGTTTATGATTGCTCTGCCAGGTAGAAGGTTTGTGATTAGTTCGTGAGAGATTGAAGTGGGTTAATCAAAATCGATTTAGGCTCAATGAACTCTCGTGCCATTTTTTTTGGAGGTGAATTATTCCTAGGAAACACCTGTAGGATAATAGCTCTCAAGTTTTGCCAGTCACTAATTCTCTCAATACAAACGTACTGTCACATTGAATAAGTTGAAGTCTATCCATTTCTTGTCGTATCCCGCGATAATTTTTTCGTATCTCTATCAGCAAATTCAGCTATGATTCCAGTTGCTTAATTTCAGAATTGATAACATGTTGATCCAGTTGGATGGTACAAAATGATAATTTCAAATCCTGCTGATTACACTGATAGAGCGCCATATTTTCACGGTGGGATATATTTCGTCGAGTACTACTACTGATAATACCTCGACGAAAAATTTGTCAATTCATTAAACTATTTTTGAAAATCTAATTTTGGTATATTTAATTAGTTGAAAATTGAGGTGAATGATAATATTCTGGCTTCTTGTAGTATTACACTCGACAGTGCATCATATATTTTTTGAAAATAGTAGAGCAACTAAGAGACATGATTACTGAATTATTCGTTCCACAGACTCAAAATGATATCTGATGTTTGGTTTTTATGTAATTTTCAGATGATAGAATTCCGTTCAAATAGAAACTACCTCTGAGTGATAATAAAGCCGAAAGAATCATTAACAGAATACATTTCTCAACATAATCAATTTACATCATTCATCAATCCAGGTCTGAACAACAGTTTTTGTATTGAACACTGCTAGTCAGAGCATAGCAATTCATGATTCAGCGCCTTGCAGTATCTCACAATTTTGATATTCATTATAATATCTCGTGACTGTATCACCATCTACAGCAGTGGTTCCCAACCAGTGGTCCGTGGACCACCAGTGGTCCGCAGAAGTCAAAATATGGTCCGCGAATAATTTCAAATTTAGCGGGCGTCAATTTTCATGAACTCAATATCGGAACATTTTGAGAAACATAATCTCATGTGGAATAAAATCGTTGCCCTCTGTACTGATGGTGCTCCTGCAATGTTGAGATTTCGTTCCGGTCTGGCGACGTTAGTAAAGTAGAAAAATCATAAGGTAATAACAACGCACTGTATCATACATTGCTAGTTGTTGCTTCTAATACTCTTCCTGAATGCCTTACTGATACACTGAAAATGACGATAAAAGTTGTTAATGGTATCAAAAGCAGCGCCCTAAATACACGCCTTTTTTGAAAATTATTCACTGAAATGGACTCAGACCATGAAGCACTTCTCTTTCACACAGAATTTCGATGGCTATCGAAAGGTAATATGTTGGGAAGATTATATGAACTGAGAGCAGAGGTTGACATTTTTCACGTTGACAAAAATGAATGATTTGATAAAACAGTTTACTAATCCGAAATGTCAAATTAATTTGGCTTATCCTGTGGATATTTTCACACACTCAAATCGAATATACAACTGCAAGGTTCCGGAAATAAACAATTAGAAAACGTATATTTTATATTTTTGAAGATAAACTTTGCGCTTTTATTTGCAAACTCCAGTTGTAGTTAGGTAAAAGTGAAGAAAATAATTATTCTGCGTTTGCGACGTTAAAAGCACTCGTGGAGAAAAACAGTATGACACTATTAAAGCAAATATACAAGAAAATATCAGGACTCATTTACGAATGTTGATGAATGAATTTAATCGTTACTGTCCAGAATATACCGAAGAAACTGAGGTAGATCAAAAACTGATTCGTAACCCTTTTAGTACGGACGCTGGAGGAGTTACTGAAGAAAGCCAGGAAGAACTCATTGAATTCCAAAATGACAGAAACTGCAAGGATGCTTTTGAATTGAATACACTTGAGTCGTTTTGGTGTAAAAAGGCAATTTCTCATACTAAACTTCGAGAAATCGCTTTGCGATATTTTATGATTTTTCCAACTTATTTATGTGAACAATGATTTTCTGCTTCATTGGTAATTGAGAACAAGGCGAGGAATCGTTTGAAAATAAGTGATGATTTGCGTGTAGCTTTGAGCAACTCGTGGAGAAGATGCAAACTCAGAAATCACTTTGATACAAAATCACAGAAGTTTATCCTAAACATATTATTATTATTATTTCTTGTTTTGTAATATCCTATTGAGTTGCTAATTGAAGTTACGGTTTGATTATTACAGTTTATCTTCATTACCTACAATGTACGTATGTATATACCACTATGTAAGTCACTATCATAGTGGTCCCTGCTAACAAGAATAATATAAAAGTGGTCCCGGACTAAGAAAAGGTTGGGAACCCCTGATCTACAGAAATAAGTATCTAAGTAAGTTATCTTTTCACATTTCAGAGCAGAAAATTGAATTCAGTCAATCTGATTCAATTCGATTTGGAAGAGAAAAGCACTCCTCAGAACAACCTTACCTTTATGGGGTTCCTCAGGGATCGAAATCAGGTCCACCCTTTTTTTTTCTTATATCGATGACCCTGATTGCAGATAACACCACCATTCAATGGCATAACAAAAATATAAACGTATTTTATGATATTTTTTCTAAATATCAACAATATGAAAGAACAGTGAGCCTTTGATAGATAATTATTCATTCTTCTAGCTTTTATGGGTTCTTAATCAAGCACAATCTGAAAAAATAGGAATTGGTATTGGAACTATTTTTGAATTATCGCAAAAACTTCTCGGGGCAAATTGAAAATCGGCCCTTCTACACTTGTATACATTTTGATATTAATTCATGCACCACAAAATATTGTAGTAAATAGTAAATAATCATTCGATAATCGTAAAACCAACATACTCACCATTCGGTGTATTTTTCCCAGGCAATTGAATCATTGAGATCAATCACAAACACACTTTCCTTGTTCTCAACATAAATGACACAAATTTAAAGTACACGCAATCAATATTAGCAAAAAAATAGCCTTTGCTCTAAGAATTACCTCATCAGAATTGGAACTTCTCCATTGAAGAACAGCATATTTGGGCTGATTGATGAAATCATATCAGATATGGAATCATTTTCTGGGGAATATGCTCTGAATAGCATTCACAAATGATTTTTGTGGTTCAAGAAAAGAACAGTGAGGTAGATCTGCACATTTACCATCAAAATCAATATTTTTTTCGAAACAGTTCGGTTGATGACGAAAAATAAATCGTCTTTCGGCATATCTTTCATTTTCTCGTACGATACACGCCAACATGATAATAATATAGACCCCCATTCTAAGTTCTGCACTTGCTAAAAACTGAATAATTCACAACGGAGTCAGAATGTTCAATCAGCTAAAATTTGAAGTGAAATATATCCAGAATTGTAAACAACACAGCAGTGGCGGATCCACGGAGGGGGTTTTCGGGTCCGGACACCCCCCCCACTGGGAAAATAAGAGTTTTTTTTTTCAATTTTTATCGGCTCCTGATTTCCAAATTTTGTTAGGGAACGAAAAAATGTCACATGAGCAAGACAAAAAAATAAAATTTTTTTTGCTTTCAAATTGAAGAACTTTAATAATTATTATTACATTCCATTGAAAACTAAAGAGCAGGCTACATTTAAACATTAAATTTTCGAGGTTTTTTGAAAAATTCTACTAGAATTTTGTCCTCGGTGAGTTTAATATGGGTATGGATATTTAAAGAAGCAAGACCATTCAGTCGTTTCTGTCCCATATCAAATTGCAGTTTTTCTCGATGACACTTTAAAGAAAATTGACACTTGTCAGGCTTATCGAGGAAAAGTTCGAGAAATTTCTGACAGTGCTGCCATTGGATCCTTTTTGGCGCAGTATTTGAAAAATTAGACTTGTTACATTTGTGATGAGTATTGTGTATGCCGGTAACGATTTGAATATACTATGTATGAGTAGAATATGCTGTTGATCAAGGTTAAATAAACCCGATTCGATTCAAAAAAAGTAAAGTTTCGAACCTACTTCACCTCCTGGCTACACCTTCAAATTTTGCTCATGTCAATCTCTTTCACCTTTTTTTGGATCTTGACTAGTTGTTGCTATACGGTAGCTCATAATTTTCTGTTTATATATATATATATATATATATATATATATATATATATATATTTGATCGGCTAGGCTTCCGCGGTCAGAAATGTGCTGGCTGGAACTTCCGGTTGATCCGCGTCTGGAAAGATTTACTTGTCTACGTTTCGACTCCCATTTCGGAGCCATTTTCAAGACTGAGTGACCCTGCGTCTAGGTCTGAGTTGTCTCACTAGCTGGCTGACATCACTGGAGATCGAGGAGTGATGTTAGCCAGCTAGTGAGACAACTCAGACCTAGACGCAGGGTCACTCAGTCTTGAAAATGGCTCCGAAATGGGAGTCGAAACGTAGACAAGTAAATCTTTCCAGACGCGGATCGAACCGGAAGTTCCAGCTAGCATATATATATATATATATATATATATATATATATATATATATATATATATATATATATATATATATATATATATATATATATATATATATATATATATATATATATATTGAGTTATAGACCCCCCCTTGACCTGATCCTGGATCCGCCACTGCAACACAGGAAGAAGTGAATTTTTCAATGACCTATCCATGAGTATAAACCAAGAAAGATATACTGTTTTTCATTCGAGTTAGTATATATTGATATTTTAATTATATTTTTCTACTTCACTTCCCGTCAGCTTCTAATGATATAGGGCTCAGATACGACCTGTCATGGAATACAGTTCTCATGTGTGGAGTTCGGCACCAAAACATTCATGGAGGATTCTCGATTCTATTCAGAGAAAGGCAATTCGTCTTGTTGGTGATTCATCGCTCACAGACTCGCTCACTTCATCGGAACATCGTAGAAGGGTCGGAGACTTGTCTCTTTCCTATAGATACTGTCACGGTCGATGCTCTTCCGAATTGTTATCAATCGTTCCCTTCTTGGGAATATCTACACGGATGACTCGACGAGTACAGAATTCCAACCCCTTTATTGTGAATTTGAAAACCTGTCGAACCTCTCTTGCTCAGGAATCTTTCTTCAATAGAACAGCTGAGCTTTGGAAATCCTTGACAAAAGAGTTTTTTCCTGAGGCTTACAAACATCAAAAATTCAAAGTGAATGTTAATTCGTATCTCCTGTCCCTTGATTCACGCGGTGTTCTTTGAACATTACAGGGCTTCCCTTTCGTGTGAATCTGCATATGAAAAAAAACATTGATGTTGCGTATTTTACTTAATCATTTTCATTTTACTCTTTCACATTCACACTTCGTCAATGAGAATTTTCTTTTGATAATTTGACTTGACTAGGAGCCATTCTGGTATCAGTTGAAAAAAAATTGCCCTCGGAATGACCATTCTGGAATTTTCGAGGAGTTTTGATCATTGTCACCTGAGAATGGAATTATAGGAATATTTGAAAACCCGCCATTTTTCCAGATTGGGTTAGGTACGGAATGAGTGGGCCTATTTGACCTTAGGTGGGGCAGTAGTAACAGATTTTGGAAACAATTTTTGTTTTGTTTTGTTTCGCATAAATATCTGAAAAAACTTTACGCACTGTGGGTGACTCCATGTTAAACCAAATTTGGGTTTGTTCGATTAAAAAATACCTGTATTGTACTCTTACACATAAAACCTCGCTCGAACTTCAAAAATGGTGATCGTTTTAAACGATGCAAGGTGACTTTGTGTTGCAGGTAGTCTATATTGAGTATCTAGATTGGTATGCACATTCTACTGATCGAGACAATTGATAGGAGGTATACGATCCTAGCATTTTTCTGTTGAATCAAATGAAATTTTTTCCACCTAATAACAGAAAAGTCAAAAGTGACTCTCAATATAGTATCTTCAACAAATATTCAATATTGACGGGACCAACTTTGACCAAATCACCTGGGAAAGTTTCCCCTCACTCGGTAATTATGTTCAGAGCTCAACTAGTCCGACCACCTCCTACCGGGCGAATGGAATCATGTGACACAAATTTCAATAAAACTTTCCTAACCGGATCCCAACTTCGTCCAAAATACAAAATTGGAGATCAAAAAGTTTTTTCAATTGAGGCGAGTGAGTTCTTTATGTTAACTTCCATTGAGGCCCTAAACGAGCGCCACTTTTCTTTTGTGGACTTTCATGAATAGATTTCAACCGGGAAAGCCTGGGGACACAAGAACTTTACGTTTTTCTTCGAAATATATGTTAGAGAGTTTTTGCGCTTTCAGTATTTGTCGAAGTTGTGTACTGGGGACGGGGTATTTTCGTATTACAACATTCGTCTGCCTCGAGTTCCATACCACAGTATTTCAGTCATATTCAGGAGGCTGAATTGGAGATATAAATATATATAAATGAAAATCTTCGTTGAGTACTTTTCTTTTGTGATTAGAACTTTTCTCTCATTTTTATGTTGAGGGTAGACACACTTTGAGATATGTCAAGATAGTTCTGACTCATTTCTTCAAGATCGAAATATTTAAAAAATTTATTCACTTTCATTGAACGTGTGGAAAAAAAACGATTCATCTGAAATTAATTTATTTCCTTTACATTCATTTGTTATACTTCAGATATGAAAACAACCACTGTTCACTAAGAAGAGGTATAGGTCAAGAAAAACATTTTTCGACATCTTGACACTTTTCCAATCTCCTCCCAAGAATAACATCATATCAGCTGAACCCCTATTTCAGATTGGAACGAAATATATCATATGTGGAAAAATAAAATTGAGCTAATATGGATTGATATTAAAAAAACGATATTTAAATTTGAAAATTGGTTCAATATTGATAATGAATGCCAACAGAACATTGTAAGGTGCTCTCTTGACAATATATGGGTTTGATGCTAATCACCGATGTCAGAGATACTGTATCATTTTATATTGATTGATATCTCGCAAGTTTTTCGGGCCCGAAAAACTTGAGATGTAACAACACCGGCCTTGAAAGTCTACATTCTTTCATCGATTGATATCATTTCAACAATATTTCATGAAAAGTGAGAAATAATAATAATAATACTATTTATTCAGTGATGAAAGGGCGAAGTTCAGCTGTGCCAACCTAGATTTGCACGCTGTTCTACCGATACCGATAAAACTACCGATTTTTTATACCATCAATATTTGTAACTTTCGTTACTGCGGTTTCGTCGTATATATATACAATATGAAAAGTTATCAAACAAATCGAATTCAAGAAAAATTAATAGTTACTAATTTTCATCGAGAAGAATATATGTACGTATACCAAGTTTCCCAGATTTTTCTCAACAAGCGATATCTCTGTTATTGGAAGAGACAGAATAATAAAAAAATGGCATCAGGTTCAACATCGAATGGGCTTTCGCATAATACACTCAGAATATTACATTTTTTAATATTTCTCCAATTCTGTTTGGGAGAGTAGAATACAATATTGAATTAACCATTGAGGTGGCGTGTTTGGCATGATGCTGCATCGTAGATCTAACAATTCTGATATTGCTTGATTATTGTACCCTAAAATAGAAATATTCACATAGTGATTTTCGAATTCCAAGCTACGAGTGGTGTGGTGTTTTTATTTTAAAAGTAATAATACTCGTTTTTGAACTGATATATCAATATTGGTAATGGAATATTGATTGAGAATGAAATATTGATGATTATAACAGAGACAAAATAGAAATTTAGTGAATTTTAATGCTAGAAAATAACATCAATAACTTTTTGCCTAGTGAGTTTCATACCAATCCGTCTTCACATAAAACACGTGATCTTGCATCGAACAGCTCGTAGTCACTATATCTATATAACACTACAGATCGTCACAGATACGTTATGTGTACTGGCTAATTGGTTTACTCCAAAGCCAAAAAAACCAATCACACACACAAGTTATGTGTATTCAGAAGAACTTCATGAACCGGAGGGTTTATGGCCCGCAGCAGCCAGTATTTGTTTTTCAGGTTCAACTGTGAGTGAGGGTAAATGAAGTTCTGAGATTGAATTGAGTTGAGTAGTTAGGATCGATAATTTCGAACTAATAACCGAAGTGACATTGATTGAAAAAATTCGAATATTATTTTATTGCCAATATATAATCAAAAATATTGTACCAACATAGACATAACGATATACATATAAACGATGAGAATGGACCTTTGGTGTAAAAGTTGAAACTTTTTCTAGAGATCAATTACCCTAACAGTGTAACATAACTTCCCCATAGCTCCTGATATGTTTCTGTTTGTCATTATTATTTATACTCCCTGTATCATGTTGTTTACATCTTAGCATTGTATTTAGATTACATAGTAGGCTCACCTTATGGACTTATCATTGGAGGACGATGGAGGCGAAATGTAGTTGGCAGCACCGTCGAATGGATGCAGACGTTTATTAAGGTTGAAAATCGCTTGTTTTCGTTACACCCGACAGACTGGATTGTAACAGGACCGGCATCGGCTATTTCGTAGCTTTACCGTACCTTTCACTTGGATTATATTCATATATTTGTTGTGTTTAATATCATTATTGTTCACGATTTACGAATAGTTGATATTTATATGAAGTTTATTCACTTGGTTTTATTTATCAGAGAGCTACAGTATTGATTGACACCAATTTTCGGGTGTAGCTAAATTGCAGGTCAGCAAATGATCCCCGAGTTATTTTTAAATTAAATAGAGGTGAAACTCGACCAAAAACCTGCTTCAGTGGAGAAAAAAATCAACCCTTCACCCCCTTCTTTCGAAAATGAAGGTTGTAGGTTGTATTATACAGAGGTGAAACTCCACAAAATCTATTTTTGTTTCAAATATCCGAGAGAACGGGGGTGATTGGTTTGATTTTTGAAACAAAAAATTAATACATAAGGTCTAGTTTCTGTAAGAATTTTTGCCGACTGCAAGTTTGTTGTTTGAATTCCGAGAGAACAACGTTAATTCTTCATTAAAAGCTTCCGTCCATGGTAATATTACCAATAAATGCCTATACTTCAAACAATCAAAAACTGAACATGAACTTCTTTGACATCCCAACCCCCTGGAATGGTAATCTACCAAAGAGTAATGTGTGTGAAGTTAGCAACGAAAAGTTAGCAACGTTTCTGTAAAATTCGTTGCCAGCCACGATTCCATAGGGCGGATTTCATGCATTGAAATTGAAACGTATTGACCAAAATCCAAGTTTTACTTAGCATGAATCGTAATCATAAGCATGGAGGATGACTGAAAAAACTTGAGAAAATAGAAAACATCAAAAGACTTTTGAATAGTACGGAAAACGTTAAAATTGAAAATGTCATTTTTGATGTTCGGAAAATATTTGAATTATATAATTAACCATTAGTCGGATACACGAACGGCTAACACTTGAAGCATGAAAATGATGACTGAAGAGTTCTCAAATCGGAGGGAAAGCCTGGAAAATTTGAAAATCTTTATTGATGGTGTCAGTTTGATTAGATAATTGCTCATAAGTCGAAAACTCTAGAGAGGGTGCCACTTAGAAATTTTCAGAGAATACGTGAAATGACATGATGATTCCGAAAAAAAATAGCACGGGATTTTCAGATCGGACGGAAACCCTGGAAAAATTAAAAATCAATATGGATGGTGACACTTTGATCAGATATTGGCTCATAAGTCGAAAACTAGAGAGGGTGCCACTTAGAAATTTTCAGAGAATACGTGAAATGACATACTTATTCCGAAAAAAAATTGCACGGAATTTTCAGATCGGACGGAAAGCCTGGGAAAAATGAAAATCGTTATTGATGGTGTCAGTTTAATTAGATAATGGCTTATAAGTCAGTATATACTGAGTATATACTGAAATTATTATTAAGAACATTAATTTATAAGCATTGTAAGACTGTTTCGAAATCAATGAAAACTCGAATAGGTACTAACAATGTAAAATTATCAATCTTACAGCATAGTTGAATTTCTATTGAATTTTTTTATTATAAATGTATGTCTTCGAACCCTCCTCTATATGCACGCTTCGGTCACCTATGCTTTCGCTCCGAGCACTCTCTATCTCTTCGATTTATTATAAACGACAGCTTGGGGCCAAGTTAGCGCTCCGAGCTCACAATAAATGACCTCAGGTAGAATTGTTCGATACACCTCAGGTCACGTGATCAAAAATCCTGATCCGAGATGTGATTGAAAAACTGAACTACAACATTTGTGTTCGGTATGTACTGATCTGTCAGGACTTCTGTTCGCTTACACCATAACGTGTTTGACAACTGTTGTTTATGACACTTTAAGGTAAAACACGATTAAATTTAATTTGAATAAACACAGTGTTCATAGTACATTCGCTTGAAAAAGATACAGTGTATCGAAACATGTCGCGAAGACATCACATTATGTGGAAATTTAATCGTGTTTCACCTTATAGTCTCACAACTATGGTTTCCTTCAAGTAACCGCCACCTCAATAAAAAATAAAACTGTTTTTTATGCATTACTTACATTCCAATATTCAACTACATATAATATGGATCTATTTACTCTGAATTATATTACCTAAATGGCCGACTTGGTGAAAATACATAAAAATTTCATTGAAAATCAATTGTGTGATTTCCACTAGACACTTTGCCAAACCACTACACGTGTTTCACTATAGAATAGCTTCTGTAGGCCTGAAAGAGCTATTGTGTAGTAAAGCACGTGTAGCGGTTTGGCAAACTGTCTAGTGGAAATCACACAATGAAGTGTTTTTTTGATAACGTCAATTATATTATTAGCTTTGTCTAAATCACTGAATTATTCAGGTCAGATTTTTTTCATACGTATTTGTAGAAATATTCATGAATTAACACTCCACTTCAATGTTACGAATATGATTACACTATTTCAAGCGAAGAGTACTCATAGTTTATAAGTCAGCTTTTTTGAATCAATTTGCTTACAATTTTTTCAATACGGGCCTGTCTCGACTCCACGTGCCGGTCAAAAAGATCGCTGTAGCGATGATATTTCTATCCAACGGTAAATACATTAGCGTTAGCCTACTAGGTAGTCTATATACAATGATCTTGGTAATGATTCATTTCATTCCCGTTCAAATGCTCGGGATCTGTATCGACAAAATTATCGACATTATTACTTGAGCTATTCGCGTGGAGATGGCGCTGTAAGTAACTTCCTTGGTATAATTCGAACTCACTTTTTATATTTCTCTATTTGAAGAAGCATGATTATAAAAAGTTCAGCAATATACGATACATCTGAAACTGGACTCGTCGTAGTTGATTTCGACTATTGGAAATGCAAACAAGTTTTTCTGGAACCTTAGTGGTATTGATAAAAGGCATTAATTTGAACTTTTCTGCCTGGTCTAGGTATGTGATATATCAAGCTAGAAGTAAGACATATTATTTATGTTCGTGATTTTATTTTCTAGAAACTTAATTGTACTTTCAACAATTTCTAAAATCTTTTCACCCGTATTGATCTGCTTGGTGTACGAACCGATTTTTCCAACCCACCTCAACACCAAACTGATATTTTTGCCCTCGACACTCGTTTCGCTAACAAGGTTAGCATCTTCAGGGGAATAAAATTGATACTAGGGTAATTGATCTCTAGGAAATGTTTCATAACGATATACCCTAATATTGTTAACAAATATTGAACCAATATCGCCGAATGTTCACATTTTTTCACGACCAATTAAACATTCATAATATTAGGCCAATGTTTTCGTAATATTGAACTAGGATTGGTCTTTCATTTATTTAACTTCAATCTAATATATTTGTGTTAGGTACTTGGGTTGTTGCCATTTCACGAGATACACAGCATAAAATTTTCTAACTTTTTCGACATCAGGCTCTCTCATTCAGGGCCAGTTAATTTTTGTTGTCGTAAGTGCCACTCATAAGGTAATCCTATCATTGCCCCTTAGTAGCAATCCGTGGGAAATGTAATTGACCTTAATGAGATATGATTTGTATACTGAATACAATCATCAAAACCAAGCTTACATTTTTAATTTGTATAAATGGAAGCGACATTCACAATAATAATGACATTGTTTGAGAGCTTGAATATGTCCAGATAACACACATTTTCCTCAGGATATCCCAACTCCATCATTCATTTTTACCATAAATTATCCCCGAAATGTCCGTAAGACATTATAATAGTGCCCATGTAGCACCGCAGGACATCGTGGATTACTGATCCCCACCCTATCCCAAGGTCAATACCAGTCACTCCACAGGATATAGTTAGTTGATATCCAGCTAAAACCCCGAGGATATCCCAATTTCATCAGAATTGATTATTGTAGGACCACCTGAGTCACGGTGTTACGTCCTCAGGATTTCCCCACGTATTCCCAGTGTAGTGTATAAAAACGGTGTTACGTCCTCAGGATTTCCCCACGTATTCCCAGTGTAGTGTATAAAAAATACCAGTAAAAATATCCCCATCCTGTCCTTGACGAATCCTGACTTTGTCATAGGACTACATTAACTCTCTCTGTGGTAATGAAAATATTTTAGTATAGATCTCATTGGTATAATGAATCACAAGTCTTTCGGAATGAAAATTCAAAAAATCGTACAGTTCAAAACAAACTCTAAACTTTACACTCTCCAACACAAACCCGATTATTTCCTGCAACCTCGAAGTAAATGAGCTGTCATGTTCGGTTTTCATCGGTCGGGAATTCGATATGAATCATCCATTACGACTTTCATCCGATGACAACCGAACGCTTTAGCTCATTTACTTAACAAGTATTCAGTTAAGAAACGGAACATATTGCAAAATCATATTTTTTTTACAATATTTGTAGACTCACTTATGCTTTAATTTTTTTTTTTAAGATAAACTATGCTTTCGCAGCCCTTTTGTTCCAGCCTATTGTTCTATGGCACACTGGCACAGTACACTAACTCTGTCTGTGTTTGGCGTTGAATTTGACAGTTCGAAATGTTCGCGTAATATGAAGGAAAAATGGCGTTGATTCAGTTTCTTGTGTTTGTAGCTCTGTTGGGTTGTTTGAATTATGAGCAGCTTGCAGAGTAGCAGAGGTTCAGAATAATATTTCCAGGTAAGTTAAATATTAGTTAGAGGAGAAAGTGTGGTAAAGCATGTCTTATGAGAATCGAGTGTGGAACAGTGTGCTTTCATTTTGTGTTAGAGAGTTTGTAGCAAAACCATCTTAGATTAGTTAGAATGCATGTTATATCCCAAAAATAAAAAATATTCTATTTCAAGCCAGGTCCAGTATGTTTCTTCACTGGTTGGCACATGCACCTGGGATGCCACGTGCCGAATAATGGAGAGGTGTTTGTTAGATGTAGTAACAATGAGCTACAGGTGGCATGAAAAAGAAAACAAAAAGGTTTTTGGAACATTTAGAATTGACAGAGCAATAATAGGTGAGCAAAGTTTCATTATAACTGAATTCTGTAGTCAAAATTGGCCTATGTGTACAGTCACATGAAAATAAATTCTAATAGGTATTCAATGTTAAGGTTTCGAGTTGAAATGATAACCAGAAATTCCCCTCTATTTGAATGGGAAAACAAGACGTTTCGATAATATTTTTGATATTGTAGCTGAAAAATGTAAATACTCAGCTGATAACTTCCATTCAAAATGTTTTTCAATAAAAAAATCAGATTTTTTTATTACCTATGTCATGTACTCTAATGTTGATTTCAAATTCTCTTTATTTCAATGAGAACAGAAAATGAAAGAATTTACTTGCTTTCCATTCTAAACTTGGAATATTTTGATTTTAGAGGTCATAGGGAAAATATCGTCCCAAAAAAGTCAAACAGAAGCCTCGTTGGAGGGTACAATTAAGAGCTGGCTGCGTCATGCCAAAGAAAGGATAGATAAAAAGAGAAGACAGTAGATAGATAGTTGGCTTTATTGATTTTTTTTTCTATGATGCAATAATACATGTATAATTGTTTCCCAAGTGTTTTGTATTTTCTGAGAATATTTATTTGTGTTGATGAATTATGTGTTATATCAATATAATATTCCAGGAGTTTTTGGATCCTTGTTTGACTTGTAGAACATTAGTAATGATTAAACTTCTGTTCATTTGTCAATGTTTCCTTTCATTCCACAATATTTAGAGTCAAAAAAAAAGGTAAAAAATTTGAATGAGTATGAATGATATATCACAGGATATCCATAGGACATCATATTTATATAGAAAATGATCCGGAGCTTAACATGATAAAGTCCGCCTAATATCCTTCTGACTCATTCAGGATCTTCCGAAAACAACATAATTTGATCCCCAACATATCCCATATAGTCCCCGTTCCATACTGGTGACTTGTGCAGGACATCTTGGGGACGTCCTAGGAAGTAGGAATTTGGTATCATTTCCGCTTCCTAGTGACATGATTGGGACGCCCACCGGTATCCTACGGAAGATTTAACGTTGTCCGCTATTGGTCCCGAATAGGTCATTGTGATATCTGGGTGTTTTTCTATTTGGAATGCTTATAAGGCGGTATTATCAAATCAGAAGTACTTCAATTAATGAAAACTTCAACATACAATCTGGTATGAAAAGCACAACCTCAGCTCTTCTGAGAATCGCTGATTCTATCAGAATCATATCCTTTACAGAAAAAGTTTAATGTTTGATTTTACTTGCTTTTATCAAAGCTTTCGATACCCTATTTTTTTGGAACTTGCAATGATTTATATTCATCGAATGAGGTATTTTTTCAATATATGCGTGAAAATAAAAAAACGTAATTCATTAGAATATTTTCCTCATATATAAAATGTCCCATAAAGGCAATGCAACCATTGAAAACTAACAGCGGTAATTGCATTGTATCAAGTCACCATAACAACACATTTGAAACCGTATCGCTAGACGTTAGTAAACAACACAAATAAATGACAGATAGACTTCAAAAATAGAAAAACATTTCGCGTTTAGGTTAGTACTCCATACAATCTATAGAGGAAAGTATAAATGAACAAAAAACAATATTTTCTTGAGAATTTCTTTATTCGTGAAATATTCCAATGATTTACATTAGTGCATAAACATGACCGGATAATTCTGCATTCAAGCGTGATATCTTACACAAATTTCATTCGGTTATTTTCATATTTTGTAAAAGAGACAAAATATGAAAATAAACTCTTGCAATTTTTAGACATCACGCTTTCTTCCAAAATTATCGGTAATTTTTATGCACTCGTGCAATTATAACCGAAAATCACTTCTCTCAACTCCTTGTTGAAGGACAGAAATTTCATTCTCTATTCTAATAAGTAGAAGTGGAAAAGCGCTGATTAAAATGGAAATAGTAATCCAACAGGCTTTTTATATTCTATTCGTGTGATACAAATGGGTTTAAACTGTGTACACGTTGCACAATATATGCAAAATCAAAAACTGATGAGTCCGGGATCATCTCTATTTACATTCTCCCTTTGTTTATGGAATATATCGTTATTCAAATACATGCTCCTAGTTGATATGTTGGAGCTCGCGGAAATGATGTTTCATGGAACGAAATTATTTTTCGGTATTTGCGAGGAATTTTTATAGTGAATGCGAATAGTAAAAAACCATTGAATTCAAAAAAATTACTTTGAGCGATATGATATAAAACAACAATGGAAATGGTGGATTTTTTTCAGTAGAGTGGAAATGTAAAAGGTTCTCACAACTTTGACTTCTGAATGGAACAAGATATCATCGAGGCCGAATGGTGTTCACGTAAGAGAATGCAATTTTTTATACTTGTCTTCATAAAAATGAATGAAGAAGTTACCAAGAGGTCTCGTGACACCCTGCATGAGAGTTTTCAATCAGAGGTGTATTGACAAGGAAAGTTTTTTTTGAAGAATTTGGAATGAACAACAATTTCCCCTGCGATTTCAGTTTGAAAGCCACTTCAGTTCATTAAGAAAAAACAACAAAATAGTCTTACATACAAAGGAGCATTTCACGATTGATAGCTCGAACGAAATTTTATAATTCAACGTAACTGAAAAATATTCATTTCTTCAACTGGTACAAAAAACGCATGTTTTTTGGACAAGTTGGAGAGTTTTTACAAGAATACATGAATATGAGGAGGTCATATTCAGGCAGCTGGAGGAAAATTCTTGAATGTATGATTGTCACTAGACAGTTCATAGAACCGGAAGACGTGTTTCACTATACAATTGGTTCTCCAGGCATGTTCCTATGACAGAACCATATAACATAAAATATATTATGAAAAAAAAAATTGGATTTTAATACCATCATCATGGATTTCGATCAAGTATCGGCCAAGTTCATCACTTATTTCATAATTCAGTGGGGGTTCTGAAAGTATTGGAGCTCATATTTCACATCAATGAAATTGTACCACTTCATGTTTGAAATTGATACTGTGAAAAAGTTGCAATTCTATCCCGGTAGTTTTTTGAACAGATAACTTATTACATTCTGAGGAATCTTTTTCAGATTGAGGCAGGTTGATAACCCAGAAAAGTACGAAGAAAGGTTTCATCCACCATAAAATAAATATTGTAAAACAACTTCAAATTCAAGTTTTCGTTATCAGATTCTAGTTCTCGATATAAGAGGTGTAAATTTAATTTTTTACAGATCCATAATAGATGTGTAGAGAATTTAGAAACAGATACTATAGGAACAAAAATATGAGCGAACACAACGATATTACACAGAGAGAAAATGCTGTGGTTGTTCTACTATCCAAAAGTAACAAAAAACAATTCGAAAAGGAAAAGTCGTCAGTCTATTCACCCTTGGCAGCAACAACACGGATGACCCAACAAGTGCAGAAGTCTCACCCTTTGTCGTGAGCTTGGAGGCCTGTCGAACATCTCTTACTCAGGGATCGTTTTCAGATAGAACAGATGAACTCTTTACCGAGAGAGGTTTTCCTGAATATTTCCATCGTATGTCAAAAATCCCATATGAAGCGGGAAATTTTCGATCAATTACAGCGAATCTTTCCATCGTATGTAAAAAATCCCATATGAAGCGGGACATTTTCGATCAATTACAGCGATGAATTCCCGGCGGGACATTTTCGGGCTGGTAAATACTCAGTAGGTATCGAAAAATACCCGCTCGGTCCGTGTATTTATAGTAAAGATTGTTGGAATGTACATTTGTCTGTTCCGTGGTTTTTTGAGTTTGTAATAACCTACCACAATCGAAATACCTATAGTTGACGTTTGAAACCAAATCTGCTTCCGTTTTCAAAACTTTCGTAAATATTCTCTTCTAGTTTAGTTTTTTTGTTCGCTTGTTCGCGGATGCAGATTTGGTTTCAAACGTCAACTATAAGTATTTTGATTGTGGTAGGTTACAAACCCAAAAAACTACGGAACAAATATTGATCCACCACAAAAACAATACGTTCAAACAGTACATTTGTCATCTTGACAGGCATAAATACTGAATTTAAACGTCGTTGTTTTAACTCCGGAAATATTCCACCGAATTACACTTGTGCTTCAAAATAAACCTGACAATTTTCCATTCAAGCATGTTGTCAGTAAAAAAACTGTATTCGGTTATTTTCATATTTTGATAAAAGAACCCGACTCCGAAAATATGAAAATAAACTCATACAGTTTTCAGACAACATATTTTCATGGACAATTATCGGTAATTTTGAAGTACTTGTGTAATTACTCCCGACAAACTTCAAGAGTTTATATCAATTTGCATCTCCTGTACTACGATTCACGCGGAGTTCTTTGAACAATTAGAGGTCTTTCCTTTCGTGTCAATCTGTACATAATCACCTGATCATTATCCTCATTCCCTCTGTTGGCATTTCTGGATGGCATCAACATAATTACCCTCAACAGCATCGCAAAGGACCACGACTCATCCATATTCGCTAGGAAGAACACGTTGCCCTATAATCCCTCCAGAAACGCACAGGTGTGCCGCCACAAAACCCGGCCGCATACATTTACTCACATGCGGATCTAATGAAATGATCGCCAAAGCTCAAGATTAATATGCGGGTCAGTTCGCATGGACTCCTGCAGCCCTTTATGCCGTGTAAACAGGGAAAACCCGCTGGGGAGGTTCTCCTTATGGCTGGGGAGCTGCCAGGAGCAGGCAGGCCAGGGTGAGAATAGGTCCAAGGCGAAAAGTGTACACTATTTGATTCACACAATTATTTATAATATAATATAATATAATATAATATAATATAATATAATATAATATAATATAATATAATATAATATAATATAATATAATATAATATAATATAATATAATATAATATAATATAATATAATATAATATAATATAATATAATATAATATAATATAATATAATATAATATAATATATACTATAATATATTAATCATGAGACCAGAAATGATACCGATAAAAATGTTTTTCTTTCAACTTCTAATAAAACTGTTGGTCAAAAATGTTACAACTTTCTTGCCCCTAGAGTATTTAATCACCTTCCCCAGCAGTTGAAAGATTTAGCTCATTATAATTTATTCAAATTGAAGCCTGAGCAATTCATTTCGAAAGAACATAGAAGAAAAATACATTATATAATAAAGAATAAATTTTAACGCATAGCGTAGCACTCAAAATTTCATATCTGACTCTCTGATTGATCTCATTTATTAGTCACGTCCTAATTGAAATTGAAAATTGGAACTTGATATTGGTATTATACCCTAAGTCGAATCCGTACTCGTACATTTTTTTCAACCTGTAGGCTTTGTTAATTTGTTACTGATAGATACACTTACTGTTAGTTGGTAAAGCATAATTCACTTTGGCGAATTCGTTGCCAAATTTTGAACGATATTCAGCATACTTCGCAGAAATCTTATGCAGACAGCCCCTTGGCTTTGCGATTTTGCGAATTTGAGCTGGGCACTCTTGATTTGTCTCAAAAATTGTATCATGTTTGTAAACACTTCATTGTATTCACTAGCCGCAGGCAGCCAATTAGGCTTTACGGTTTCATTTTGTTTATTTGTCCCATTATTTATGTAATCATTTTTCTGTATTGTACAAATAAACATTATTATAATATATTATTGAGATGAAATTATATCATATTCATCGTAGGTTTCTTGAAAATAATACTGTCAATTCAGAAGTAAAAGATTTTTCCGCAAAGACATATCAGACAAAATTTCTCAAAGAAGAAATCAAGATTTCCTAGCTGCAAGGAAATAATATTTTCTCACTGTTTTTAGTATTCTGACAACACATACCAATAATAGGAGACTACCACCCCAGTATACCATAGCCAAACAGTAGAGACACTCAAATGTCAATCCTTTGTTCTCTATGGTCAAATTTCTATGACCTTCATTCTGTGCTCGGGGTGTGTAATGTCATTTTGTGGCAGTAAATTTGAATGTAATGGATACCAAGTATCAAATCAGTATGTTATTTCACAGCATGAAATTGATATTTTGTCGTGGAGAACGTTTGAAATAAATGTGAATAATCTGAAATTCTCAAGTACCCACAATAGCTATTCCACTTTTATATTGCTTTTTTCCTCCAGTCCATGTTTGTTCGGAAATATATATTTGATGACCAGAAAATGAAAAGCTTTCAAGAGGATATTTTATTTGCAGCAGCTTCAAATATGTACAATAGATATATTCAGACATCAACAATGTAATAAAGACTATTAATGACTTCAAATGGTAATTTTTTTGTTCTTCGATTTATTAGTTTTGCTTTTTTCAAATTCTTATTTGAAAATTTTAATGTGTCGAAAATTCCAGAACATTTCCTTCTCAAAGTGAAACACACACAAGCTATAGTTGTTATAGAGAGCTTCGGGAGATATTTCAAGTAAATCCTCTCGGTTACACGCCTTCAACCATTCCTCACACCTGAAAGATTAATTCAATATGAAGGTGCATTTTTATCAAGCTCATATTTTGACGCAAATTAGGTTTCATTCGAAGTTATATATATAGGAGATGGGTAGTCTTTGCTGACTAGTTAAGAACAAAACTAGGAAAATAGCTGGGTAAGCAGCATGCAGGAAGTATACTCTTATAACACGAGTTCCAATATTTCGACAATGTTCATTATCATCTCCAGGGAGAGCTACAATATTGTATAAATTGTCAATTTGAAAGATGAAAATGCGAAAAAAACTACTTACAGTGTCCACGAAATTGAATGCAAAAAGGTTGTTAGAAATTTAAAACATGTATGATTATGTGACATATGTATCAGCCTAAATTTTTTCTATATTTTATTCGGAATGATATTCATTGCCGGACACTAACTGTGGTTACGGTACCCTACCAGACACCCCTAATAAATATGAAGTATAATAATACCTACGTTTGACAGTATTTGAAGCGTTTTTGTCACGCTATCTACCATACAATATCAATTTTTCTTTTTACTCGGCAATGTGAGACAAAGTTATCCTTCTCTGAAGGGTAAAGAAGGTGCAGAACAATGGTGCAGTTAAGTATCTATTTGTCGATTCGACTGAAATTTTGACAGACTACCTGTATATAATTCATTAAAATATGGAAGTTTATCCATGAAATAGATCTTTTCGTGTAGTTTTTTCAATGGGGGCCAATTTCGAAGAATCGATATCGAATAACACTCTATCTAGTACTTCAGCATTTGTATGCTTCCTGGTTTCACGCATTCGAGGCGATTCAAGAGTTCAGTATCTTCATTCCATATAGTTGACTTGAAGTCAGCTGCTTCACGCTAGAAGTGAATATATGACGGTAGTTCACGAATAAAATTTACTATGTTATTCTTGATTAGCCTCTCTAACATCCATTGAAGACACGGACCACTATTTTCTCGCTCTCTTCCAGAATAACCAATGAAAGATGCCAGCGCTCATTAACATGTTTCAGCATTTTCACGTATAGTTTGGGAATACACAGTTTTTGATTACAATATCCGATTTGAAATACCAAAAAGACGTAAACACAAAACTCTCACTTTTGAATAACAATTGTCAATTGATTACTCTCAAATTTCAAATGGAGTGCGGCAACATCGAAAGTGCTGCCAACTAAATTCCTAAGGACAACAGGTGCCAAATTTGAATATCAATGCATACAATCCAATGCATTTCTATCAGTGGAATGTTGCCACTGTGTTGATTTTATGTTATCATCGATGACGTGCAACAGTTTTTGAATTGTATTAACTATATGTATAAGTGATCGAAAAATGTGCTATTGAAGCTACGACATTGGTAAGAAAACACATGAATTGGAAAGTAATCTTTTCCAAGTTATCAGTAACCAAGATCGAAACTCCGTAATCGCGGAATGTTTTATGTTGGAGTCTCGCGCACGTCAGAAATCTAAAAAAGTACCACTCAAAATAAGTTTTTGAATCCAATATAACATGAATTCAATCAACAAAGACAAATGAATCGAATAGGTACAGCGTTTCTCCTATTCTATTCTCTTCGGCTTCATATTAATGATTTGCTCGAGAAAACATCTTGTTCAATACATATTTTTACGGACGACAGTACTCTTTATACTAGTTTCTCTACCAGAGTCCCCATATCAGCTCGATAAACAAAAATTCAAAGAAATATTCACGTCACTAAAATTAACGATGACTTCTAAAAAATAATAGAGGGAGATGACATGAACCTGGTGGAATTTAATGCTAGGAAAACCTAGTCACCAGTTCTTAAGGAGAGCCGATCTATCACCGTCTAGTATTCAGATGTCAGGAATAACTATTCCTACAAAGTAAAGTATCTCGACGCTAGGAATTACAATCAGTGATAATCTCTCATGGAAAAACTATGTGATATCGATCGCTAAAGGTGCTTCCCAGAAACTTGTATTTCTATTTCTTGCGAAGAAATACTTCACTTCTCGTCAGCTTCTAATGATCCACAAGGCACAGGTACAACCCTTAGAATATAGTTCTCATGCGTGGAGTTTGGAACTAAAATATTCATTGAGGCTTCTCGATTCCATTCAGAGAAAAGCAATCCATCTTGTTGGTGATTTCTCGCTCACAGACTCGCTCACTTCATTGGAACATCATAGAAGGGTCTCCTATAGATATTTTCACGGTCAGTGGTCTTCTGAATTGTTATCAATCGTTCCACCATCAGCAGTATGTCTACGGATGACTCGACGAGTACATAATTCCCACCCTTTGTTGTGACTTTGGAGACCTATCGAACCTCTCTCGCTCAGGTTTCTTTTTCCAATAGAATAGATGAGCTTCGGAACTCCTTGCCGAAAGAGGTTTTTCCTGAGGCTTACAAACTTCAAAAATTCAAAGTGAATGTTAATTCGTATCTCCTGTCCCTTGATTCACGCAGTGTTCTTTGAGCATCACAGGGCTTCCCTTTCGTGAGAATCTGCATTTGAAAAAAAGCCAGAAATGAGACGTTACCGGTATATTAGCTATACTGCCATCCATACTACAGTCCATCTTTCGTTCATTCTTTGGGTTCATTCATTGGATCGATGTTCTCTCTCTCCCAGTCCAGGATTTTCCGTCTATGACCAAATCGAACTCACGCTCCTTCAGACAGGCCCCCGGCCCACAACCTTTCGGGTCGGCCGGCCGGCCAGCCGCTGCCCTTTGTACCACAAAAAAGAACGAAACCGCCGCAGAGGCCATCCATAGGGCTCGTGATTGGAGGTGCGTAAAGCGGAACTTTTTACTGCCGCGTTTTTCTTTTGAGCGATTGTAAAAGCGGAACGCCGTGCTTTTTCTTTATTTTCGCTACAAAAACTCTGAGCAATTACGTGCGAGGGGGTAATGGAGGGTGGCCCGGCGGTAGGAGCTGTTAACCGACTGTCATTTGTTACGTTTCGGTCGGGAGTGTGGAGTGGATGTACAGTTGAGTGAATTTACATCAAAGAGAACGTTATTTTTTTAATTTTACTTCTGTAACCATCGGACTGAAGTTCTATTTGAGTCTAGTGTGATGGATTTATTATATAACTTTGTATATTTGTTCTGTAGTTTTCTTGGTTTGTAACCTACCGCAATCTGAAAAAATGATAATTAATATTGGATATCCGCTTCCGTTCTCCAAACTTATACGTAAATTCCTGTTCAAATGCAAATATATCTCTTTCAGGCAATCTTCTTAAATGACATTTGTCAAATATTTCAAATTTGACATAACGTTTTGTCCTTCAGGAGGGGCAGCCATCCGCGATCCATATCAAGCGAACTCATAGATATGCATTCTTCACCAGAGAGCATGATGAAGGCAGATTCCTTTAATTTTCGTTTCCTGCCATTGCTCTCTTTCGTCATAATTTTAGTGTCGTTCCATTTTACTGTGTGATCTCAATCGGCAGTAAGAATGTGTTCTGATGATTTAGAACCTATCTGTCTGTTCCTGACATACATCTTGTGTTCAATCTTTCGCACTTCTAATGGTCGAGACGTTTCACCGATATATTTTTGACCGCACGAACAAGGAAGTTTTTGTGTTTTCCTTTGTGTTATTTGGTTTGGTATGTGTTAGTATTGACCTTAAAGTGTTTGTTGTTTTGAATGTTGTTCTAACATTATACCTGTTGCCTATCCGTTTTACCTTTTCGGACAAACGAGGGTCATAAGGTATGATGTTTGATACAGGTTGTGTATTTTGTGTAGGTTATTGGACTGTGTTCGGATTTTCAATTTTCGTAAAAGTTTTTTCTGTGAATTTTTTTAGATATCCATTTACAAACCCAGAAAACTACAGAACAAATATTGATTCACCACAAGATAATGACGTTCAAACAACACTCTGTATGATAATGTTTCATTCCGTATGAATGTTGTAATTCGCCAATGTTTAGCTTAGTAGTGATCATGTATGAAACTATGTGAGTGAAATCATTAAATATATAACTCTCAAGTGTAAGAGGATCAAAAAGCAATATTGGGGTCAAAAAACTCGTCAAATCATTAGGTCAAAAAAAATTGAATCAAGTAATACACTGAAATCGAAACAAAAAATTCAAATTGATTTCAGTCAGTCAAGAACTTTTCATTCCCCACCCTCACACAAATACAAGAGAGGCGGCGATATTTGTTATAGTTTTCGGCCTCAGCCTAAACAAATATCGTCCAAAAAGAAGAGAAAAAACATACAAAATATCAAAATTTGCTTTACAAAATCTACAAGCTCCACACGAACTATTCTGATTATAGGTGTTTACTCTATCCGCAATGATCTTGGCCAGGAGTATGGATACATTTGATCACGATTTCTGGAGCCAGTGGTCACTCACTCCGCGATACGTGAAATGGTTATTGGTTAATGTTACTAACTATATAGTGTGTCCGCCCACTGGGTCGGTGCAGTGGATAGTACGGACCTGATTTTGACGTAATTATAATGATAAAATTGTGAAAAAACAAAATGTTGAGTAGAAAATAGTAAAATCAATCAAAAATTATATGGAGGAATATAAATCATCATGTACAAATGTTGCAACCATGTTTCAAGTTGAGTGTAGTCACGACGTGTCGATCGCTGCTGTTCGCAATTTAAAAAGTTATGATACACCGAAACTGCACTTGCAAAGATAATTCCGTTGATATGGTGTTTGGGTTGGGGTGGCTTGAAGTGGATTCAAGCAATTTCAATTGTGTAAATTATTGGTATTTTATGCTGCATCATCTCTGGAAGTTACTCTTGCGCTTTGATCATGGGTGTGATTGGATGAAAAGAGGATGTTTTGAAATCAGTTTTTTTCATTGGTGGCTCTTCATTGGAATTCAATTCGTTATTATCGAATACGCAAAGCAAATAACTCTTCGGAGGGTTGGATTTCCTGGGGTTAAAATGAAAGTGAAAACATTCGAACATAAAATGGTCTACTGAGAATGGGGGGGGAGAGGTTTGGTTTATCTTAGATAGAAGAAGAGGAAGTGAGAATTAGTGTTGCATGGGTCCACCACAAAACTAACAAGTATTGTCTCTCTTCAGAAGCACGGAAGTTGAAGCTCCAATAAGTTTTTTTTTCGTGTATCATGTGTCGTGAATAAAAAAAGGGGCACGTAGTAATGAGGCGTGATTTAAATACAGCACTGAAAAGTTGACTATTCTGTCTAGTAACAAACTGACAATCTACTGCGGCTAAAAAACCGGCAGATTACTTTCAAAAAATTTTGAAAATGAAATCTCTTTTTCCTGTCATTCATTGATAAATTTCAGAAATGTGTTCTCAACTTCTGTCAGAAATTATTTCAACCCCAATCATTCTATAGTTTATCCTGACTTTCAAGATCATTAAAATGATTGTGTACGTGGACATTCCACCAATTTACAGATTGTCGCCTCCGCCAAAAATTGAAAGATGTTTTCAACTTCCCAACTTCCATAAATATTCAATCGGATAGCGGAATCTTTGTTCACGGACTTCCTACTGGTTTATGTTGAACAAGCCGTGACAACTAACTTTATAGAATGAATATACTTTACTGGGAGCAGATAATGAAAATAATTATCTTCAGGCTTAGTCACCAGAATATAAGCATAAGCGCATTCGGCAAATCTAGTAATACCACAAGTGAAGCAGTATTACAGGGGTCAGTAACTTCCATTTTGAATGAATACGAGTATTGTACTGGACTCGCGCACTGAAGTGCCCAATGTGGGAACATGTTTTTGATTGAGAAGGAAAAGTTTATATATGTTATGATAGTTCTGAAAACGAATACATACCAAATGAATTGAAACCCATTTGAAGTTTGAGTTGTTACTGTAATTCCAAATCTCACAAGTATGTATAGTATGTTTCCATTTTCATTTGCCTCCCTCAAAATCTTTTTTTTCGGGTTCCGAGGAATAATGATAGGTATTTTTATCAATTTCAAAACTGTTGATGGTGTAGTGTTGATATAGACGAGGTAGTAGTCAGTCCATGTCTCATTTTGTGAAATTTTTTCATAGCCTGCCTTTGGAACAGAAAAAACGTCAAGCTACGTTTACCTTGCGTTTTTTCACTGTATAATTTTTGTCAATGTCGCTAAAAAACTTTTTTAAATTGCAATTCCCAAACATTTGAAACTTGGTTTTCATTACATTTTTTCGAAATACATTCGTGTAAGATGTAAGCCAATCTTTATCATTAGAAATAGTTCTTCTGCCTGATTTTTGTAATTTATGTAATGTTTATAAATACATATGTTGAATATTTGATATTCATTCGATTAGTTATTACCTGTATACTTTCAATGTACCTTGGAAACTGTCCTAATATATATATATATATATATATATATATATATATATATATATAATATATATAATATATAATAGCGTCATATCAATTCAATTGTTACTATCGCTAATAGCGACCTACTAGATAGATTAGTTTCGTATTTTCGCATTTATGACGATTTATCTCTGTAGTTGTTCGTGAAATAATTTTTTGCTGCGAACTGGTTTATTTTGGGCAAAAAATCCAGAAGACATTTTTTGTTTAGAATGAAATAGGCTATCGGAAATACATTTTCAAATGGTAAACAAATAATAAGAAAGAAGATAAATTTGGAAATAAATTTTAGGGGTTGCGTTTTCCACCCCTCACAATCATGGGGTAAACCGAATAAATTACTGGCTTCTTGGTAGTACAAAACGTCAGGTTAATTTCAATATTGTAACTGTTTCAGTGCTAGTGATTGTTGGGGTTGCGTTTTCCACCCCTCACAATCATGGGGTAAACCAAATAAATTACTGGCTAAGTGTCTTTCTGGTAGTACAAAACTTCAGGTTAATTTCAATATTGCAGCTTCTTCAGTGCTTCTGAAAAAAATTTTTTTTCGAAGAGGAATCACCACCTCAAATGTTTTACACTAATTCAGGTACACCCTGTATATATGAAACTTGTATGGAGGCTTTTAACAAAATTAAAATTTTTTTGTCCAGATCACGTTTTTTTTACTTTCATGTATTCTTTCGAAAACAGACTGCAGTAAAAAATCTGTCACTACCGCCCACTGTCTTACATTGAAAAGACCTGTATCTAACGAGGTATGATTTTAGCAACCTCTGCTGTTTCAATTCTCCTGAAATGTTTCGATTAAATATGTGAGCCTTCAATGCATCTACAAATTGTCGTTGACTGCAAAACATAGAAATACATTGTTTTCAGAAATACGTAGATCAGAACAAATCTAGAAAACACCGGTAAACAAATCTCAATTCATATAATTGTTTCGCAGATCAAAAATATCCACATAATATATCGCCTTTCACTTTCTAAATTTTTCTCACCCAAACAAACATTTCGTTTTGGCCAATTATCAGCTGAAATCCTATTTCCATTGTTCCCTGTTATTTCACCATTTCCATCAGCAAACAACTCAATTTCTCCAATGACCATTCAATCTCGATCCAAACTTTATTAATAACACAACCAGAGATAACTGGATTTCGATTTCGATGGGAACACTACATTTTCAGCTGGAACAGTTATTGCTCTCGCCACAATTAATCTGCCGGAATCTTCCGAAATGTATCTGCGAAAGCCGCAAGAAATTCCTCGACGAAAATCCATGAGCGCCGTGAACTGGAATTCAGCCGGAGCGATTTCTCGTAATGATCTGCGGAAGAAACTTTGAATGAGTCTGTGATAGGTGTCGTTATGAAGCAAATGAAGGCATGGATTTTCTTCAAGTTTCGACTAATTCTATCAGAAATACTGAGGTACAAAGTTGAATGAGTTAATTCCATTGATCAATCAAACCTTCGATAAAGAAAAAACTTTTACAGAAATTGAAAATCCGAACACAGTCCACAATGAAGACATACAACCTACACAAAATACACAACCTGTTTCAAACATTATACCTTATCTTATGTCCCTCGTTTGTTTAGAGTTTAGAGTTCATTTTATTTACCCAAGAAATGAATACATGAGAATATAAAAACATATTTGCGTAAAAATATTCGGGCAAACATGGTCAGGGTTCAACTAAGTTGATCTTCCACCCTTCCATTAGGAAGTTGGTGATTACTAATACTTATAATTATATAACAATGATGGTACTATGAGCTAAGGAGAGGAAAGTTATAGAGATTCATACCTAATCATTACACATAAATAATATTCATTATGATTACTATTCTAAGTGAATTACAAAATTCATTATCGATTATAGCTGAAATGGGGAAAGAATGAACACTTAATGAATGGTGTATATATACATGGAGATAAAAGCACATATTTAAAATTCTGAGACTTGATTTGCCATAAGGTATTCTTTAATTCTTTTCCTGAAGACAAACAAAGATGTGTTTTCCAATTCAGCTGGCAAATCATTCCACAGTCGGGTTGCCACACAAGAGAAAGAGTTATGGTAAGTCGTTGTATAGTGTTTTGGTATTCTGAAATTATCGTGATATCTAGTGCTATAATTATGAGCGTGAGAGTGTAATCGGGAAAACAAATATTTTGGCTCCTTGTTTTTTAGAATGTTGAAAACAAAAATATAAAAATGTTGTAGACGTCTATTACTCATATTAAGTATTCGCTTCGAGTTCAGGTGAGGCGTTATATGTTCCCTAAGGGGTACTTGGAATGAATACCTCATGCAAACATTTTGCAGTTGTTCAATTTTTTTTGAAATATTAGAGATCAAACGGCAATTATAGACTATGTCTTCGTAATCAAGTAGTGATAGGACTAGTGTATCGCATAGATGATATTTTGTTGTTTCATTAATTGTGTACTTATACGGAAACAATGCTTTCAATCGCATGAAAGCAAGCTTTCGCCTTTTTGTTATGTGTTGCTCGAAAGTTCAACATCAAATTTCATGCCTGAGTTACGAGCATACGTCTCTAAAGGAATATTACTATCACCCAATGTAACAGAAAAAATCATGGATTCCAAAGTATTACGAGAGTTGAAAGAACCGAATATCAAAGCTTTTGATTTGCTCGGATTCATTCTCAGACTATGATTTTCGGCAGATTTTTTAATTTTATAAAGTTCTGATTGAATTGTTTCTTGTGCTTGTAAATAATTTTCCGGGTCGAATCTAACGCATATTTGCGAGTCGTCAGCATACTGATGTAACTCACTGGAATCTAAAAATGATTTCATGTCTGAAACATACATTGAAAGAAGAAGGGCGCCAAGGATTGTTCCCTGAGGAACACCACAATTCACTTTCTTGAATAATGAAGATACATCACCATTATTCGATGTAATCGAAACGCACTGATTACGATCACGAATAAATCATTCGAACCAATTAATACTCTTTCTTGACAAGCCTAGGAAGTGCAGTTTTGAGAGTAAAATATCATGATCTATGGTATCGAAGGCCTTAGAAAAATCAAGCAATACCATACATGTAGCCTTCCGTCCATCTATGCCTTCACTGATTGCGTCAACTATACTAACTAGAGTGCTACTGGTACTATGATTCTTCCTAAAGCCAGACTGCCGATCACTATTCGAATCATTTGCACTGAGGTACTCATTTACAACCTTGTGGACATGTCTTTCAATGATTTTGGAAATGGCTGGGGTCTGAAAAGATAAAATGGATCGGCAACAGGTATAATGTTAGAACAACAGTCAAAACAACAAATACTTCAAGGACAATAGTGACACATACCAAACCAAATAACCCAACGGAAAACACAAAAAATTGTATTTATCAAATTCCTTGTTCGTGCGGTCAAAATATATCGATGAAACGTCTCGACCATTGGAGGTGAGAAGAGTGAGCACAAGATGTACATCAGGAACAGACAGATAGGTGATTCTAAATAACCAGAACACATTCTTACTGCCGATGGAGATCACACAGTAGAATAGTTCTTAATTTTTTTTTGATAGGCAAAATTTGAGTTATACGAGAAGTTGCTGACTAATTGGACTTGTTCCATCCAGAAAGAACTGTTGTTCAACAGACGCAGCAACTTCTCGGGGTAGATTGAAAATTTGCCCTTCTATACTTGTATAGATTCCTATATTAATTCTTATTTTCCAGATTGTGGTAGATTACAAACCCAGAAAACTACAGAACGAACTCTCATAATAATTTTTGACCAAAAAATCCACTTCAACCTTTTGTTCGTGTTCGATTACCTTATTTGGCTTGTATTTCTTATCCTTTCGCTCTTAGCAACAGGTTTCGATAGAGTTAAAAAAAATATAGACAATGGAAGTCCGAACCATTACCATTCAGCAAGGAACATTGTCAACAACATTCAGAAGTTCAAAGGTTTTCTTGCACGTGACATACTTCCACAGGTATCCTTTAAAAAAATTACTCCGGCTCATACCAAAACATCAGATGTTATCAAGGATCCAGCGTAATATTAGGCAGGACATTCCTGCGAACTACTTCCTCATAGTATCCATCTTGTTGAACTAAAGTACTACTTTCAATATCTCAAAGAGTTTGTCTTGTATGAAGTATGTTAATAGGTTTTCAAAATCACTTGAAACTTTTTGAATATGCAGGAAAGCCCTGTAATATTCAAAAAACACCGCGTGAATCAAGAGACAGGAGATACGTATCAACATTTACTTTGAATTTTTGAAGTTTGTAAGCCTCAGGAAAGACTTCTTTCGGCAAGGAGTTCCAAAGCTCAGCTGTTCTATTGAAAAAAAACTCCCTGAGCAAGAGAGGTTCGACAGGTCTTCAAATTCACAACAAAGGAGTGGGAATTCTGTACTCGTCGAGACATCCGTCTAGATATTGCCGAGGGTGGGACGATTGAACACAATTCAGAAGAGCACCGACCGCGAAAATATCAAACAAGTCTCCTACCCTTCTACGATGTTTCAATGAAGTGAGCGAATCTGTGAACGAAGAATCATTAACAAGACGGATTGCCTTTCTCTGAATAGAGTTGAGAAGCCTCAATGAATGATTCAGTGCCAAACTCCATTCATGAAAACCTAATTCCAAGACAGGTCGTATCTGAGCCTTGTAGATCATTAGAAGCTGACGAGAAGTGAAGTATTTCTTCTCACGAAATAGAAAACCTAGTTTCTGGGAAGCACCATTAGCGATCGATCCCACATGGCTTTCCCATGAGAGATTATTACTGATCGTAATTCCTAGCATCGAGATACTTGACTTTGTAGGAATAGTTACTCCTGACATCTGAATACTAGATGATGATAGATCGGCTTTCCTTGAAGAGAGACATGCCTGGGTTTGCCTAGCATTAAACTCCACCAAGTTCATGTTTCCCTATTCTATCATTTTTACCAAGTCATCGTCAATTTTATTCAAGTGAAGGCGTTTTTCAATTTTTGTTTTTCAAGTTGGTATAGGGACTCCGCAAAATTATCTACTGAACAAGGTGTTTTTTGTCACAGTACACTCTATAAGTATACAAATACAAAGTCTTTGTGTCTTTTTTTTCATCCAAAAATACAAAGGAATTTTACATACATCTCAAACTCTAGAAAACATTCAATTAGCCGCCTTTGTGTTACGTCATAGGTCAACACTCCCTGCGCCCGCGTACTAGGTAGCATATCCGTCCACAGTTGTTATAACATGCTAACGAACTAGTGAACTCATTAGTGAGTTGTGTTTTGTTTTGTTCCATATCTGCATTTTACTTCTGTTACTTTTGTTTTGCTTAGGTATTCAATAGCATGGATGAAAGATTTGAAAAAGAACAATTAAAAAAAAAAAATTAAAAAAAATAAAAATAAAATATTTATTAATCCTTTCAACTATTGTTAACAATAGATAGGATAAGTCAAAAACAGTGTCATTAAGTTTTAATTGACAAAACAAGAGACGAGACGAAACAATCACAATGATGACTAACATAGATTATGTAAAATACACTTCGATATCATCTCAAAATTGAAAAGTATAATTCAAATTCCTCAACAGTATAGAAACATTCTCTGATGAGGAGTTCCCTAAGTCTATACTTAAAAACCGCCGTGGATCCAGCGCATTTTATTTCGTTCGGAAGACAGTTAAAAAAACGGCATCCTGCATTGATGGGAGATTTTTTGTAATAGGAGTGTTTGGGCTTGTTCAATTTGATATCATTTTTATTTCTGGTGTTGTAAGAATGTGAATCACTATTAATGGGAAATGAATGTTTGTTATTGAAAATATATGTTAAGAGTTTCATTAAATAAATAGATGTAACCGTGAGGATCCGTTTAGTTTTGAAAACCTGTCTGCATGATTGGCGACTACTAATGTTGAAGATAAGCCTTATGATTCTTTTCTGAGCAACAAAAATTCTTGTTATGTCTGATGCCTGACCCCATACTATAATATTGTAGGAAATTGTGGAATACACAAATGCATAGTAAACCTGCAATAATGAATCTGTGTTCAAAATATTTCTTAGTGTTGCCAAAATATAAAAGCTTTTGTTGATTTTTTCACATACTATTTGTATTTGATCCTCCCATGTTAAATTACAATCTATGAGCGTTCCTAAGAATTTAGATGAAGTGGAGGTTTCAACAATATTATTATTGACTTTGAAGGTGAAATTAGAAGGTATTCTATGTTTTGTGTGGAACTCAATTATTACTGTCTTACCATGATTCATTATTAGTGTATTCTGCGTACAGTAATCCGCAAAATCTTTCAAAACTGAGTCAGTTTTTTGCTGTAGTCTTTGGCGATCAGTATCAGACACCACAATAGAGGTGTCATCAGCATACATGAAAACTCTACCGTCCTTTATGTTATGAGGCAAGTCATTGACATAGATAATCTTCCTAAAATAGGAGGATGGTTGCTCACAGTTTTACGTAAATAATGATTTTGTTGCGGCCGAAATGCGAGGAGTATAAGTATAGATTATGAAGAATACGAAAAAAAATATTCAGAATAAGTAAACATTCTCAAACTGCTGAAGATATTTCGATTTGATAATCAAACGGACAATACAAAATATTCCGCCCATGATGCCATTGCAATGGAATGCATACCGTAAATCAAAACAGAGTAATTCGGTATAATTAGGAAAGTTTCCGAAAGTTCTAATTGTCTTTTTTGTTTGATTGGAGTTGTGCGTGGAGAACCGAGAATAGCGGAAGCGTTACAAGAATAAGTTTTGAGATTATTTGGATATTACTCACAGACAAATATTGGGGTTCATTATTCACTGATTGCTCGAAGGGATTGGGGAATGTGAACTTGTATAGATATTATGGTTTCTCAGACGACGAGATGATTTTAAGCTATACTGCAAGATTGACTGAATTTATCAAAGGTAATACCACGAGTCCTTCAAATTTAATCGATAAATTTTCATTTTCCACAAAAACTTTTTATTTGGCAAAAGTATGAAAACAAACCGATTGATAAAATCACGAGTCCGTAGGACGAGTGATTTTATCTAATTCGGTTTGTTTGAATGCTTTTGCCTCAAAATAAAAAAGTTTGAGTGTTTCGAAAATGAAAATTTATCTTATTAAATTTGAAGAACGAGTTGTATTTGGAAAGATTATTTTTTGAACAAATAGAAGGAAGA
>JAVJAQ010003697.1:0-12754 GCA_032362365.1 Zygogramma bicolorata | reverse complement strand
TTCCGCAGGAACAGCGTTTAATTAGTATTATCGTGTGCAATATAAATATAATATTTGTAGTTCTTCACTATTTATGGGGTGCAGATAAAATAGCATGTGCAACTCTCATGTAACAGTTATTAATACACTCGCATCAACCATACGAAACTCACCTTCGGCTAGTTTCGTATTCCGGTTGATGTATTAATAACCATCATTACATGATCGTTGCATAATATACTATTGTGTTTTGTTGAGAGATATTTTCAAATCTTGAATTCATTAGTGATTTTACAACTAGAGGATTCCATTTAAATCTTATGAATGTGTTGTGATAAGTTATGGGCCGTTCCAATACACATATTCGATTATAAGTAGGTTAAGTACCGGGCACGTTGTATTGCTGAATAGTAAGTGTGAGTTGTGTGAAGATTAAATCGTTACACTAATGAGGCATTTAGCTGAAAGGTTGTGCGCGGTAATTGTATAATTTGAATATAAATATAATGCTTTCATGATATGAAACCAAAAATTATTTTCAATATTAGGTATAGACTGAAACGTGGCTTTTGATAGACTTGAAAAGTAACTCATTTGTCATTTTAGTTCATCATTGTTTTTATTGCTTGATTATCAACTATATAATGGTGCACTTCATGTATTTGATTTATTCGATTTATTTTACCTCAAAGAATGAAGTTTTTTGAAACAACTATGCTCCTTATTTCAAATTAGAGAAAAATTTTATTTTCACAGTTCTGTTATAGTAATATTATATGGAGAAGACAAATGAGTAAATGGTTTGATTATATCTTATTTGCCATTGATTCAGATATGAATATTTTCCTTTCAGATTTTCCTATAGCACTTAACCGTTTATTAATGATACTTTTATTCATTGACTCATTTGTTGACATTTGTCTTTATAATCAATTCAAAAAAAATATAGAAATATTCTTCCAAAGAGTTTTACTGTTATTTTTTTTTCAAATGAAAAACTATTATCGACATTATATTGTACCGAGATGTGTTAATATATGCGATCATTAAACAAAGAAGTTCAACGATCTGTAAACAAAAAAATTTGAAAGGGGGTTTGCTCGGAAATCTATTTAGGGTAATATCACATATCAATTACCATCAGAAATAAGAAATATTTCCAATTCAATAAAGAATTGCTTCGAAACATTATCTTCTGGATTGAATTTTAATTCTTCACAGCTCTGATATATGTAGCTTTAGATATATTTTTGTAAAAATTCCCTATATAAACTTGTAGTTTCTTGGTAATTAACGATTTTTTATTTATATAATATCTTTCAACTATTTTTTGCAGATTGGCAGGTCGTCAGAATCACCCATAGATTTTGTAGTAATGGATACGATACCAGGAGATAAACTCGGAGAAACAAAAGTGAATCAAAGTACTATTTCAAGGTTTGCCTGTAGAATATTATGTGATCGAGTAAATACGAAAATAGCTAGGATATACGCCGCAGGTTTCGATACTTCCAGAAATATATTTTTAGGGGTAAGTCTCATTGGTGATAACATCAATGTCAAATTATTATTATTGTCATTGAATATTCCATTTTATATGAAAAACTTCCATTCCTAAATCATTCAATTTGTGTGTTGGCTCTGATAGGTTTCCTCCAAATCTGACGTTTGAATTATGATCAATGGCCTGACTTTTGATTTTCCACCTAAATAGAAAAACAAATTCCGGACAGATGTTCCCAGTTTCGATGTCAGATTCAAGGGCAAGCTATCATACACACCACTCAAAACTGAATATTTCAAACGGCCTTTCTCTTGTAGTAATAATTTACAACTTGTTAGAATCCTATCTCAAAAAGTTGGTTCCAGGTTTTAGAAAGAACATAATTTTCTACTTTTAGTTTATAGAAATTTTATGACTGTATGTTCATGTATGAAAGTGAATACAGGGTGTTATTTAAGTACGCGTACAAAACTCATAGAGGCGATTCTTTCAGTGAGACAAAAAGTTCATATAAACATATGTTATACAACACACGAATTTTGCAATTTTCGCAGATTGCAAATTCGACCTACTATATGTTAAGTTCTTGCAAACCTTGGTTGGCAAAGCTGAACTTTGTCTTTTCAGATTACTGATAATAGAGTAATTATCATTGTAATACGCCAGCAAGACTGTCCTAGAGACCGAATTTCAAAAAAAGGCAATATTAACGAAAAAGTTACCTTTTAACAGTATTATACATTATACTAGAGTATCGGTTAATCTGGTGGATTTGCAATTTGGTAAAATAATTACTTTAACTTTACTTTATCTTTTAATAATCCTAACACCAAATTGATGTTACTCGCATTCGACGTGCGTTCTGCTAACAAAGAGAATTTTCTTCCAAAGATTCTGATTGTATTAGCGAAATGTACATTGAGTGAGGGTGGTTTCATTTTGATGTTAGAGGTTTACAATATTTTCGATCATTTGGAATCACAAGCTATAAAAAAGAATTGAAGAAAACAAATTCACGAGAAAATTCAGCAAATTATTCCTACGTATACAAAAATTTTTCAGTACATTTTACGAGAAAGTGTCTGCTAGAATAGAAATCCAGTCAATCAAACAAACTAATCATATCAACATTGCACTGAATATTTCCCTCATATATAAAATGTCCCATAAGAGCAATGCAATAATCGAAAACTAACAGTGGTAATTGCATTGTATCAAGTCACCATAACAACACATTTGAAACCGTATCGCTAGACGTCAGTAAACAACACAAATAAATGGCAGATAGACTTAAAAAATAGAAAAACATTTCGCGTTTAGGTGAGTACTCCATACAATCTATACAGGAAAGTATGAATGAACAAAAAATAACATTTCCTTGAGAATTTCTTCATTCGTGAAATATTCCAATAAATTACATTCGTGCATAAAAATTTAAGAGCCCTCGTCCTTCGGACTCGGGCACTTTCGCCAAAATATGAAAATAAACTCTTGCAATTTTTAGATATCACGCTTTCTTGCAAAATTATCGGTAATTTTTATGCACTCGTGCAATTATAACCGATAATGTTCGTAGGTGAACTGTCACTGACCATACTCATCTCTATAGCGTCTATCAAAAAATAACTTTATGTCCCACCAGAAGCAGAATTTTTTCTGACTGCTGGCCGCTACGGCAATCAAGAGAGATAGGCGTCCCTTCTCCGCACAATAAATACTCTGCCATCTAGACACACTAGAAAGAATGCTCAACAGAGAAATAAAGTTATGGAATTGGAACTCAATTTTTGTAATGAAATCTTGAATTAAAAAATGAATTCGAAGTTGGTGTATACAATTCAATAATTGTTTAACTGTATGTTAGACATGATACTACACTTACCTTGCCTTTTATGTTATATATGATTCTCAGAAGGCAAAAATGATAAACAGAAATATGTATTGTGTTTTATCGGGAGTAATTACACAAGTGCTTCAAAATTACCGATAATTTTCCATGAAAGGAGTGAAAATAACCGAATGCAGTTTTTTTACTGACAACATGCTTGAATGGAAAATTATCAGGTTTATTTTGATGCACGAGTGTAATTCGGTAGAATATTTCCGGAGTTAAAACAACGACGTTTAAAATTCAGTTTTTATGCCTGTCAAGATGACAAATGTACATTTTAACAATCGTTACTATAGATACACGGCCCGAGCGGGTACTTCTCGATACCTACCGGGTATTTACCAGCCCGAAAATGTCCCGCCGGTAATTTATCACTGTAATTGATCGAAAATGTCCCGCTTCATATGAGATTTTTAACATACGATGGAAATATTCAATATAATATCCATTGACATAATGTCATCACTTTTTCAAGTTTTCTCTGGAAATATCAAATTTTCTTTATATAATTTTAGGAAAAATCTCTCAAATGGCAAGAAAACGGTCGGGAAATAGATGGGTGTACAACGAATGGCGTCCTGATAATGCATCCCCGAGGCAGTTTCTGTGGCGGAGAAGCAAAGTGTGGATACTGGTTAGAGACATCTGTTGGCGGTGGAATTTTTTCTTTGAGAGAGTCTCGATCAGCGCAGCAGAGAGGACAAGTGGTATGACATATTTTTTGGAATTATTTCAGAGTGTTGGGTTTTCTAGTAAAGAGCTTCAATTGGGGAACTTTTTCAAGACAATACAAATTGGTCTGTCTTCATCTCAGATAATTTAGAATCACATGTTGACTAATAACTGTGGGACACTGTAACTCTCGCTGTAACTATTTCAACTTGAATTTCTTATTGTAATTGAACTGAAGCTTCAAACTAGGGCCGCGTTCCATTTACAAATATTGTTAACATTAGCCGTTCCGTTGTACTGGTTACCACAGTGACCGCCTGAAATGTGGTTGGTAACGGGACATGGTTCCTCAAAAGTTGGTTTCTTATCTATCACCAGAGTAACCGATGATAAATCGTTGGTGAGTTGAGTAACCATGACCACTGACAGTTTTCTATTTGATTTACGTCCATTTATCGTCGTGAAATGAGGGTATCTGAAGAAGTGAGTAATAATTCTCTAACAGAGAAATTATCAATGTCACAAGACAAAATTGACCTACAATTCCAAGCTTTTTACTACTTGAAGAAAGTCCACTTCTCAATAGCATCACAACAGTTTACTGTTTTACCACAACATCACAGACAATATTAATAAAAACCCTGGTGCATGACCGATATGTCTTTGTTTAGACAAGTCCTCTCGACCTGAGAAGTCGAAGAGTAAACTTACATTTTTTGACGGTAGGTGGTGATACAAATGCGATTTTCAGAGGTACATTTTCATTGAGGCGGCAGCTTACGAGTGATTTTCGACGGTCTCATTGGATAAACTCTTGCGGAATCTTTCGTTAACCAATAAAATTATCAGTATACAAAATACGTAAGGTCAAGTTCGTCTAATAAAAAGCTATTAATTTTTTTGAAATGTTCGACAGTTCGATTCGACTTTGAATGCATTTGAAAGTTCCTTCAATATACAAAATGTTGTACCTAGTTCTTGTTTCTTTTCACGTTTTTCTTATTTTTATATTTTTTTCAAGTGTTTATCGTTGCTGTTTTGTATTTGTTTGATTTTATAGTGATAGTTAGATTTATTATAAACCGATTTACAAAGCTCAAAATAAAACGCTCATGTAACGTGTAGGTATAACTTATCCCTCATATCATCGGCTCGTAATCACATTGGAATTGCATTTTTTTACACTATGAAGAAAAAAGTACTCACCTAACTTCGGTTCCTCAGAAAGTAGAATGATAAGATATCAATACTTCCCAGTTTCACTCACAACTATTGTTTCGGAAGATTAAAAATCACATCACAACAATTTTCTCCATATCTTCCGTGGAAAAATAGACATATCTTGCAAATCCTTCACAAAATAGTATTTTCTATTCCACAACCACTCTGGTTCTTGGCTTGCTTCAGTTAAAGCAACTAATTCTATCTCTGTCGTTGAAATTGCTACTGTGATTTGTTTGCTGGATGCCCAGCTCATCGTACCACTTGTTCTGTTTAACTTTCTATCTTGTTTGTCTTCAGCCCAGTCAGCAGCTGCCAAGCCAAGCAATCCTTCTTTTTTCTGGCTGTGACTCAGTCTTAATACAAAGTCATATGAGCTTTTCAAGTATCCACTACACGTTTTAGTTCATTCCAGTCAATTTGTTTTGGATTAGATATTTATCAGCTCAAAATAGGAATGCTGGCAGAAATATCTGGACGGGTATTCACAGCTAGAAATAATTGTTGACCAATGAGCTTTCAAATAATGACATTGGAATCTTTGGTGTAAAAGTTGAATCTCTACAATAATCTTTTGATAGTGTTTATTGCATGTTAAAAGCTCTGAGGGATCCCATTTTTAGTAACCAGAATCCATTGGTATATTAGAAGGTTTTGTGTCAATCAAGTTTTCCAGGACACTATTTCTTGTATATATTTCTTTTGATGGATTAAATAGTCACCTTCCACCTTTTAAACTTCAATGCCTAAATAACATTTTATGTCACCCAAAGAAATAATTTTGAATTCATTCTGAAAACTTTCAGGTATACCATTCTCCTGCATTTTTCATTGGCCATGAGAATATCAACTTAAATCAAAATTAAACATCGAGTATTCCGCTCGTTCAGACAATATAAATATTGATCAGTTTTACTCTGTCTGAAACCAGTGTTGACAATTGCCGTTTGGATAGTTTCATTCCATGATCCAGCACTTCGTTGCAAACCATATAGGGATTTCTTTAGTCTACAGTATTTATTCTCCTGACCTTTCACTTCGAATCCCATGCAATTGCCAACAACTTTCTGAAGGTATTATGGCGAACAACTGGTGATACCTCCTTGTACTACTAGACGAGCTTTGAATTCGCTAACTTTTTCAGCAAAATTTCGCTTGAGTTCGAATATCAATTTCCATCCAGTGGGTTATCTGCCCGACCGCAAATCAAGTAACTCCTAGGTTTCCTTTCATTTATAGAATTTATTTCGTCTTTTATAACATCTAATCAGACCCACCTATTGCTTGATGATAACTTTTCGGCTCCTCCCGAACGTCAATGTGGCATTTCGAATTCGATTGAAATTTATCGGTAGGTTTTCTAAAATTTTTCCTTTTAGATCTGACCAGCATCATTTCCTCGATAGAACCACTATTTTCACATTCAGCTATGCATTAGTTTCATCATTTGTGTATTCATGATTGACAGGAACTTCAACATGACAAATTTTCACAAGTGTTATTTTGATGATTTTCAGAATTCAAAAATTTTAGGTCTCGACTGATAGTGATTTTGAAAGAATTGACATTCGATAAACGATATCCTCATCATATCAGCCAATCTGAGTTTGATCGCTTCTTCGTCCATTGTTCTACGTTTTTCATTAGGAACCATCGTATAAACGAGACATCCAAATCTACCTATATGAAAAATATCTGGTATCTGCTTCACCCCATAATCAGTTATCCAGTTGTGCATCAAACAGCATGCAAAGAGCCATTTTTTACATTAATTAACGGTTTTCCTTTCGGCTGCACCATTCTGCTGAGGGTATATATATATATATATATATATATATATATATATATATATATATATATATATATATATATATATATATATATATATATATTCCTTAATTTCTCAAATAATGTTATACCTCCTTCATCTCAATCTCAATACTTTGGGCTTCTTCCAAAATGTGGTTTTAATCATTTCTACAAATTACTTGACCTTTCCATAGATCCCTGATTTACTCCTCAAAAAATAGATGAAAGTGTATTTACTATAATCATCTATAAATATTACGAAATATGTTCCACTGTTTGCATTGGACCACAAAAATCTGTGTGAAACAAATCTAGAAGTTCTTTGGAAGTTCGATCTGAATTTTGTGGAAAAGAAAATTTTCTTTCAAACAAATTCCATACAAATAACGCACTTTAAAAGTTTATTGTTGTTGATTATTTCTCATTAAACAATCATTTCACAGCTTGAAGATCACAATGTCCTAATTTTCTTTGCCATGAGTGTAGGCAATCATTATTCAAGCTTTGGACTACTGAAATGGATTCCACAGTTTTTCTCAGCTCGTAAAGATTTGATATTTTAGAATCTGCTATGTCTATTTCACAACACGGAATTGAATTTGGAGATTAAACAGCCGCCTTTCCATGCAAAATTAAGAATCTTAGGGTTAACTACCACCAAAGGCGCTGATGGCGGTTATTTTGTTTCAATTAGGAGTGATGATACTGAAACGCAGACTGCCTCGTTGAATTTTGAATACTCTGAAGCAAATCTTTCAAATTCATTTCGATGAAATCGTTTTTTGAGAGTTATGAGCTGTTTTTTATTCAGTCATAGATAAAGACCATGTTTCATAAAAAATGCGCGAAAAGTAATCGTTACATGAAACCACCTAACTAGAAATCTGTTCTGAAACAAATTTTAAACCCATAATGTCTTTAGACAGCTGTAGCAGAACCTGAAGGTGTTTGAGCTCAATCTGTGAACCAACACATGCCTGCTTTAAATTACAATAGGTTACTTAACTTGGATAGAATTTTTCTGTTTCTTGCATTTTGGAAAGAATTTTGTCGTCGATATGTTTCATCAGATTATCTGATTAATCTGATTATTTCTATTGAAATATTTGGGAGAGGTGTTTTTTTATTCATTTCAATTTTTTTTCGCAGGTAGAAGAAGTCACAAATGTCCTTCAAGATGGAACACTGATTGATTTATGTGGGGCAACACTACTCTGGCGCTCAGCAGAAGGATTAGAAAAATCACCGGTGAGTTGAAAAAAGTTTCTTTTCACAAAATACTATTTGGAACAAAAAACTGTTGACAGTAAATCCAATTATGAGATTGGGCATAAAAAATTGCAACTTATTGAAGAACAAAAGTTTTCCTGATTTTTCTGTCCGTTGTGACGTCAAATTGACGTATTTGGTCATCAGGGTTGCGTTTAGAACTTACATACGGTACGTCTGAGCGTTTGAAAATCGTTCGAGAACTCGGGGCGAAACACCCTAGAATCTTGTAGCCGTTCAGAAATATATCGTCCAGGAGTTTGGACGTGTCATGCGCACCAAGCATGAATATAGTTATGATATTCGAATTCGAAGATGAATAGCAGGTCAAATATATATATATATATATATATAAAGATTCATACGAAAGGAAAACCCTGCAATGTTCAGAGAACACCGCGTGAATGAAGGGACAGGAGATACGGAGATCGGAATGAACCTCTCCCAGTAAGGAGTTCCAAAGTTCAGCTGTTCTAGTGAAGAAAGATCCCTGAGCGAGAGAAGTTTGACAGGTCTCAAAACCTTCGAACAAAGGGGTGGGAATTCTGCACTCATCGGTTCATCCGTGTTGATTCTGCCAAGGGTGGAACGATTGACGACAATTCAGGAGAGCAGCGACCGTGAAAGTATCTATAGAAGAGAGACAAGTCTCCAACCCTTCTACAAATATTTCAACGAAGTGGAGTCCGCGAGCGGATAAACACCAAATGAACGGATTGCTTTTCATTATATTTTCCAAAATGACATGATGATTACAGTGAATTAGAAAGGCCAGGAAATCATTGGATTGTTACTTTTAATTGAATTGAACTGGCCGATACTTGATGAAAATCCATATTAACAAAAATATATTACAGTTTCCTGTATGATTTTCACTCACAATGGGTTTACAAAGCGGTTTTGTAAACCCATTGTGAGTGAAAATCATACAGGAAACTGTAATATATTTTTGTTGTTACTTTTATGTGTGATTAGGAGTGAATTCTGAATTGAAAGCTTTTCTCCATCTTTACTGATCATACCAATATTTACATTCTATGTTAAGGATATTTTACTGCAATATGTTACATATAGCATATAACTACTATTACTAACAATTAAAGATTATTGACGCAAAACCATTATCAAAATAAAGCATGAGGTATGTGACGTGATTCGCCACACTCCGTATCGTTCATAAAGTCAGAGTGTACTGTGGGTGTGACGTCATGGAAATTCACGATTTCGCCTGGGGGTTCGCTCTGGGTATCTAAACGCGGCCCAGCAGACCTTGTGCAAATGTCAAATTAAGTCATTTGGACGCCAGAAAGGTTACCATTCCTGTAAGCTAGAGAGTTGGCTCCCGAGTTATTTTGTTATTTCAATGTCACATCAATGAGGGTATAATAGAAATAGCTTCTCTGAAATGAAGAATGCACATTTTCATAAAAAAACTAATCGGAGCATGAATTTCAAAATGGTATATTGTGAGATAAAATGAGAGTACTTGTGAGATTTGGAGATTGACGGATGGATCGGGAGTAGTGTTGTACACCAACTCAATGACCTACTCAAAACATTTATTAATTAGAGTTACAAGCTATTTATTCAATCGTGAAAATGTATATCTTCGAAAATCGAATGTAACTTTTTATATCTAGTTTGTTTAACTGCCATGACAGAACAATGTGAAAGTTACACCACTCTCTATTAGTCACTTCCAATAACAACGTTGGTAATTTTAAAATTATTAACCTAGCTGAAATCAAAGTATAGCGCACTACACTGGATCCCCCAAGTAATAAAAATACTTCAGTTGCAAATGTGGAAGATTCAGAATCAGATCAGAAACGATCCTGGTGTTTGGTAATTTTTATTAATAAATTGTTATTGTCGGAATATTTTTCGCCCCGTATCTTCGAAACAAAGCGCCCTATCAAAAATCATCAGAGGACGAAATATCCTCAGAATACACTGGCGACCGATGGTGCACGATTTGTCCGGCCGCCCCTTCGTGTCATATACAGTGCGGCCGCAAAACGGCTCCTCTTATATATATATATATATATATATATATATATATATATATATATATATATATATATATATATATGTATATATTCCGTCCGAAAGACATCGGTCGCCAGTGTATTTGAATTTCGAATCTCTCTACACAAAACTTCATTTCAACAATCAAATTTTTTGCCAAATCTGTAGTTTGAAGGATAATTGACAATACATTTTTCAGAGCAAACGAGATTTAGAAAAAGAAATCGACGAAATCAACGCTGGCAGGCCGCAGTGTCCTGTTGGCCTGAATACGCTAGTAATACCACGAAGAGTTTCACCGAACGAAAATATGCAACAACCGTACGTCTACTTGAATTGCGGACATGTACAAGGATTACACGATTGGGGACAAGATAAGGATACCGGTTCCAGAAAATGTCCTATTTGTTTAGAGGTTCGTCATCTGTAATTAGAATGAGTTCGTTCGTTTTTACTTTATTTTCCTTCTTGTAGTTGGGACCAGTCGTGAAGGTATTCATGGGGTTGGAACCAGCATTTTATGTCGATTCCGGACCACCAACTTACGCATTCAACCCTTGCGGACATATGGCTACTGAAAAAACAGTGAAGTGAGTAGTATACCCAGGATCTTGATGGTCCCTTGTTTTTCGTGTTCAAATTCAAATATAGGAATCATAAACAAGTTCTAGGTGAAGAACTTTGGGATATGTTCCGAAAGCAATCAGTTATTCGTATCTGCTAATCAGCAGAAATTGTACTAGTGGTTACCTTAATAGTTGATTCTTTCTTCTATTATTTTCGGATCACTTTGTCGACGGCCACAGTGGAGCAAATCATCGCAAAATTTAGCAATAAATGAAAAAAGGAATTCTCACGGATTGTTAACACCTGAATATATGCTAGAACAAAACCCCTATTTCTTTGAGCAATAGTAATAGTAATATTAGCTTTATTGTCCATAAGATCATTTACATGATATGGGACACGTCAGAAAAGTATTCTTGAGAACAAAGTCTTTCAATTATACAATATAAATAAAATAGGTGAACTTGACTAAATGAAACAGGAGTCAAAATACTAAAACTTAAAATCTAGATATCTTGCACGGAATAAAATGAACTGTTTAATAGCATTTTTTTCACAACCTGTTTGAATAATTTGAGGCTTTAATTGTTTTAAAATCATTAGGGAGCTTGTTATATATGATAATTCCTACATACCTAGGGCTCTAGGTATGTCTCACGAGAGTGTGATGGGATTAACAAATCATTACAATTTCGTGTGATTAAAATTGTTAGGTATAAATGTATTGAAGTTTGATTCAACACACATCAACAGTTTTAGGATGTAAATACAAGGTAGGGGTAGGATTCCCAGTTCTCTGAATTCGTCTCTACACGACTGTCTAACATTCAAGGATGCAATATTTCTCACAGCTCTCTTCTTTAAAACAAAAGCCCTTTGTACAAAACTAGAGGATCCCCAGAAAATGATTCCATATTTTAATTGAAAGTAACAATGTGCATAGTAATACGATAGTAGAACCGACTTATTTGTGATGTGTCTTAGTCTATGCAAAGCAAAACAAGCAGAGGCAAGCTTTTTACAAAGAAAATTGATATGTGTTTTCCAGTTCAATGAGTTGTCAACATGTACTCCCAAGAATTTTGTAGACTGAACTTGCTGGATTGATCTACCACATACTCTTATCAGACGACTTTCTGTAACTTCCCTCAAACGAGGAGTGAAATGTATAAAGACAGCTTTTTCTTCATTGACCATCAATTTGTTTTCATCAAACCATCGGACTAAGTTGTTTACATTCATTTGAAACATTGAGGTTAAGCCTGGCAGGCTATTTTCTGAAAATAGATAGGAGGTATCGTCTGCAAACAGAACAAGGCTTCCAGCATCAGCTGAAAAGGTTATATGGTTGATAAATAACAGAGGCCCAAGGACGGAACCTTGGGGTACTCCACACTTAACATCAAGGGAATCAGAATGACATGAGTTGACTACTGTCATGCAACTGTTTTCGATTGGAAAAGTAAGAACTCAGCCAGACCCCTATCCTTCCTCTGAAGCCGTATTTATGAAGCTTCTGTAAAAGCAGGGAGTGATTAACAAGGTCAAATGCCTTACTAAGATCCATAAAAATACCAAAACTTTTCTTGTTGCTATTCAGATTTGCATAAAGATCATCGAGAAAACTGGGGATGGCTGACTGAGTCGATCTTCCGACCCTAAAACCGTGTTGACGATCATTGAATATATCGAACTTTAGTGCAAACTCAACCTTTTTTTCATGAACAATTTTTTCTAAGATTTTCGATACCGTAGAGATCATGGAGATGGGTCTGTAGTTATCCAAGTTGATCAACTATCACTTCAGATATTTC
>JAVJAQ010003696.1:0-15906 GCA_032362365.1 Zygogramma bicolorata | reverse complement strand
TTCATGAGGACTTCAAATGCACTTCTCAGCTTCCTGTGAAAACATATTTGAGGGCATTTCTCTACCAAATACTATAAAGTATGGGGTGCGTCTAGTAGACTCGTGAACTTGAGAACGTATAGCGCAAGCTAACTTCGAGAGATGCTTATCCCACTTTTTATGATTATCTTTGATATAACAACGAATCATAGTCTCGAGTGTCTTGTTCATACGCTCTGTAGGATTGGCTTGCGGATGATAATGATCAGTTAACTTATGTTCAACATTGTAGGAATCTAAAAGCTTCTTGAATTCTTTCGAGGTGAGTTGGGAGCCATTGTCGCTTATCAGGATTTCGGGTTGTCCGAATAATAAGAACAGTTGTTCTTCTAGAGCAGTACATATTAACTTGGCTGTAGCATTCCGAAGAGGAATCACAAGGGTAAATTTACTCAAACTATCCACTTTAACTGAAATAAACCGATATCCTTTATTTGACCTAGGAAGTGGACCTATCAAATCACACGAAACTATCTGAAATGGTTTATCAGCTACTTTACGAGGTACTAGTAAACCTGCAGTCTTTTTCTGCTCGGGTTTATTCCGACAACAGACAACACACTGACGCACATATTTCGAAATGTCTGACTTCATCTTTGGCCAATAAAAACGCTGCGAGACTCTCTTGAAAGTTTTGAAAATTCCAGGATGGCCGGAAGTTGGGTCATCGTGACATTTCTTCAACACAATATCCCTAGAAGATTTTGGCAATACCTGCTTCCACTTGTCGTCATCATCGGACAGTTCGAAATCATCCCCTTTATCGACATGCTTGTATAGAGTCGAACCCACAACACGCCAACATGGGTATCTTAATGGATTTTCAGAAACATTGGCATCCTTGAATACCACCTATCGAGTTTGGTATCTAATGAATCCTCAGTGGTCTCGGCACAGATGAGGGGTTTGCTGATAACTTCCAGAACCGGAACAGAACGAGACAACAAATCGGGGACGACATGCTCCTTTCCTTTACGGTGTATCAGAGTGAAGTTATATCGCTGGAGCTTCAGAGCCCACCTCCCTAGGCGGCCCGAAGGATTCTTCAAGTTATTCAGCCTGCATAATGACCAATGATCCGTTACGACCCGGAAATGAGTACCTTCTATGTAGGGGCGTAACTTCTCGATACTCCATAGAACTGCCAAGCACTCACGCTCTGTTGTAGAGTACTTCTGCTCCTGTTTTGTTAAAGATCTTGAGAGCTAGCATACGACCTTCTCACCAACACCAGGATGATTTTGAGTTAATACGGCACCAATGCTGTATCCACTAGCGTCAGTCTGGATAGTAAACTCCAGATCAAAATTAGGGCATGATAAAACAGGGGCTGATATCAAATGTTCCTTAATACTTTTGAGGGCTTCCCCTTTGGCGCGAAGTACAACAGAATTTCACATTTTTCTTCAAAAGTTCAGTAAGAGGTCGGATGAGGAACGAAAAATTAGGAATGAACCGGCGATACCACGAGGCTGTACCGATTATGCTGCGAATTTCAGATACCTTCGAAGGTGAGAGAATGTTCAAGATATCCTGACCCTTTTCGGGATCCACGTGAAGGCTATTCACATCTACAACATATCCCAAATAATGCAGTTCTGGTCTACAGAATTTGCATTTCTCCCTACTGAAGGTCAGGCCAGCCGACATTAGACGAGAGAATATTTTGGATAAGATTTACATATGTTTATCAAAAATCTGAGACACCACGACAATGTCGTCTAGGTAGACGAAAGCGAAAGGCTCCAGATCAGCCCCAAGGACTCCATCAATAAGTCTCTGCCAAGTAGCAGGTGCAGTATGAAGGCCAAATGGAAGACGCTTGAAATGAAAGAGTCCTCGTCCTGTGAAAGCTGTATATTGACGAGAGGCTTCAGCAACGGGTATCTGCCAGTAGGCAGACTTTATATCTAAACTTGACAAGAACCGAGCATCCATCAGTCGGTCCAAGATATTTGTAAAAAAAGGGAGGGGATAAGCATCTCGTTTGGTTACATTATTTAATTTCCGAAAGTCTACGCAAAAGCGATGGGAGTTATCTTTCTTGCGCACCATTACAACAGGACTGCTCTACGGGCTGTTGGAAGGTTCTATAACAACCAGTTTCAGCATTTTCTGCAGCTCATCATCCATATATTTCATCAAGGTGGGAGAAACTGGGTAGAAACGCTGTTCGATAGCTTGTACATCATTGACAATCTCTATAGTGTGTTCTACAGCATCAGTACATCCTAACCCATCACCCATTTTTTCGAATGTTTCTGCAAATAAGTTTCTCAGCATTAGTTTGGTCAGGTGTTAACGAACTGAGAGGCTGTAAAGCTTCTCCAGAAAAAAACAGTATCAACGTTATTCTTATCCAGAAGTCAATGCCTAGGATTAACGTGTGATTTAAGTCTGGAACAACTAGAATATCAATTATTTTTTTCCTTTCGCGGAGTTTAACTGGAGCTCTAAGTGCCCCTAAACAAGGACAATTACTTTCGTTTGCCACAGTTACTGTCGGTATATCAGAACGTTCCAATTTAACGAGTCCAATACTCTTCAAAATATTTCAGCCTTTATTCCCTATAATAGTTCTGCTCGCACCCGAATCCAATAGACCAAGTAATTCCTTACCAAAAATAGAAACACTGACGTAAGGTCTCTCATCGCCGTTGGCGTAAGATAATACTTATCGCAGAAATATAAAAAAACTTGTAACTTGAGTGTGTCAAAAGTCCATTGCTGCGATATCCTTGAGTCTCGAAATGTAACATCACATGTCACATCGTGACATCTTCGCGATATCATGGCGATGTATTTGTGTTTGCTAGGTAACTGCTGCTGTTTGTTCCGCTCTGCGCAAAACGACATTATTTCCACTGGCCACAATGAACTGGATGAGCTGAATTTCCAAGCTTTTATTTCTTAGAACACTCAGTGATAGTAAATAAATAGAACAGCAAATAAATAGAACAGCAAAAACTTCAAAAGTGTTGCCACTTTGAAATTGCTGTATTTTGCGTATGCTAGATCTAAGTTGGAGTATGGCTCTGTGTTATGGAATCCCGTTTACGACTACCAAAAAACATCGATTGAAAGCGTGCAGAGGAAGTTCTTGAAATATTTAAGTCTGAAAGTTGATGGACAGTATCCTACAAGAGGTACTGATCACAATATCTTGTTGTCACGATTTGATATGACATCTTTGGAAAAGAGGAGAGTTATTCTTGGTATAAAATTTTTGTATAAATTAATTAACAATAATATCGACAGTACTGTTCTTTTAACCGAGATCAATTTCTTAGTACCAAGATTTGGAGGTCGACACAATCTGAAAGTTTTATTGCGAAGCACCACTCACTAACGTTATGCTACGATCACCATTGAACTTTATGTGCAGTAGCTTCAATAAAATCTGTAAAAATTGCGACATTCATTTCGACTCCGTTGTAACATGTATCAACAATCACTTTTAATACTGCTACCTTCTTTGTGATATATATTTAATTTCGTCTTAGCATTTACTTTGAAATATATTTACTATTTTCAATACTTTTTATATATACTTTGTTTTGATAGCATTTCCTGTAACTGGGTACCCCTGTTGGAAAAAAATTCCTTTTTTTTTTTAAAGAGTACAGGGAGATATTTGCGTCAATGGTATTAACGATGACTTGGCAAAAATAATAGAATATGGTAACATCAACTTGGTGAAATTTAATGCTGGGAAAACCCAGGCATATCTCTTCTCATCGCTCCTACCACAGAAGAGATAGATAGACTGTGCTCCTACTATTTTGAACCGTTATTTATGTATTTAAAAGCTGATAGGTAATGGCTCATTCAAAATACACGTGTATTCTAATTTAATAGCCGTTGCTTCCCGAATTTTTCAAAATGATGGAATATGTAACATTCGACATGATTAATTTGATTTCATGACAAAATTCAATTACCCAAAAATCAAATTCGGCGAATTTTTCTTTCGAATTCTTTATAAAATTTAATTTGAAATGATATTTCTAGAAAATTTATTGTTTAACAGTTTGTGGATTATTGGAACTGTATCCAGTTATATCCTTGAAGCAAGCAACTGTTTCACCTATACTTGCTGTCATCTAGTGTCTTGTTAATCATTGAAAATGAGGAATCACGAAGAAAGTGTGTTACACCCATAGACATAACAACTAATGGACTGGCGCCCTAAGAGAGAGAGAGAGAGAGAAGACTGCGGAAGGAGCAAGACAGAATACTTCAAGTATCACCTCTAGTGCATTCTTTCCTCGATGTAGCAGAGAAAGAGTGGTTATGAAAGATAAAATAATTCAAGTATAAAATTTTCAATGTTTCCTTCACAATATCTGTTCAATGTGCATATCCTCTGTCTCTCTAATGTTATCCGCATCGTGTTATATGGAAAACTGTCATAAAGTCCAGTCCATTAGTCCATAGTTACATCAACAGACATAACCGCACATCCATATGGTGGGAGTAGAAAATGTACAGTACGCAACTCGAGGATAAGGCTAGTTACTTGCACTCGCGAATTGCCGCACTCGGTTTGTGCCTTGTGCTCACAATTTTCGTTCGTTTGAAATAGTATATTCGGTCCTTCTCAGGTCTTCTTCAGGTTGACTGACAGTCATTCGATATCTGAAGTTAAGCAGCGCCGAGCGCGGTTAGTACCTGGATAGCTGACCTTCATGCAGGGAAAGACCGCGTCGAAAGCCCATACAACTGCAGAAGCAGAAACGTAGCATATCATAGCCCGTAGGCAATATATCATTGAGCACAAAAAAAAAAAAGGAATTTTTTTCCAATAGGGGTACCCAGTTACAGGAAATGCTATCAAAACAAAGTATATATAAAAAGTATTGAAAATAGTAAATATATTTCAAAGTAAATGCTAAGACGAAATTAAATATATATCACAAAGAAGGTAGCAGTATTAAAAGTGATTGTTGATACATGTTACAACGGAGTCGAAATGAATGTCGCAATTTTTACAGATTTTATTGAAGCTACTGCACATAAAGTTCAATGGTGATCGTAGCATAACGTTAGTGAGTGGTGCTTCGCAATAAAACTTCAGATTGTGTCGACCTCCAAATCTTGGTACTAAGAAATTGATCTCGGTTAAAAGAACAGTACTGTCGATATTATTGTTAATTAATTTATACAAAAATTTTATACCAAGAATAACTCTCCTCTTTTCCAAAGATGTCATATCAAATCGTGACAACAAGATATTGTGATCAGTACCTCTTGTAGGATACTGTCCATCAACTTTCAGACTTAAATATTTCAAGAACTTCCTCTGCACGCTTTCAATCGATGTTTTTTGGTAGTCGTAAACGGGATTCCATAACACAGAGCCATACTCCAACTTAGATCTAGCATACGCAAAATACAGCAATTTCAAAGTGGCAACACTTTTGAAGTTTTTGCTGTTTCTGTAAATGAATCCAAGCATTCTATTTGCATCGGCAGTCATATTTCTGATATGTGGTGTAAATGTTAATTTACTGTCATATGTTATGCCAAGGTCTTTTATCTCGTGTACACGGTTGATTGTATTATTATCAATCGAATAATCGTACATCAAAGTTCGCAATTTTTTTGTGAAAGATATCATTTTACATTCGGACACATTCAATTGTAGATGATTATCGTTGCACCAAAGTTTGATTATATCTAATTCAAATTGGACACGTTGGCGCAGTCTGTATAATATCGTCGAATTTGTAATAAAGTTTCAGGTCGTCTGCGAAAAATAGGCAAGGAATATTCAAAGAGGTTGCCAAATCATTAATGAAGATTAAAAACAAAAGAGGTCCAAGATTCGAACCTTGTGGCAATCCTGACATAACTACGTACGGAGCCGATTTGAAAGATTCGTATTCCACGAATTGTTTTCTGTTGACTAGATATGAATCAATTAGAGTAACCAGTTGGTGGGAGAATCCCAACTTTGTTAATTTATTAAGAAGCACATGATGGTCTATTTGATCGAAGGCTTTTTGAAAGTCGAAACAAATAACATCGACTTGTTTTTGTTTGTCCAGGTGAGTACAGAGATATTGATTCAAACATGCAAGATTCGTCATACATGATCTTTGTTGTACGAAACCATGCTGAGTAGCAGAAATGACTTTTTGAACATGAGAGTACATAACATTTTGCACACATATCTCGAAAAGTTTAGAAAAGTTACATAAAATTGAAACTGCCCTGTAGTTTGCAATATTGCTAGAGTCACCTTTTTTCAATATCGGACAAATTCGTGCGGTTTTCCACTACTCGGGAAACGCAAACGTTGTTAAAATCAAGTTGAATATGCTCATCAGAGGCATAGAGAGAATGTCGATACAGTCCTTCACCACAAGACTAGGAATACCATCCACCCCTGCGGTGAGTTTGTTTTTTAATTTTTTTGAAGCGGCAACAATATCGGTATTGGAAAAGGTAGAGATGTTCAAAATATCTAATTCAGAATTATGAGAATTTTCACGAGACAAGTTCTCGTCAGAAACCAAATAAACACTCCTAAAATACTCTGCGAATCCATTGACAATATCACAATAGCACAAGATATATTGAGAATATTCCGTTCGTCGGAGGGGACGTAAAGCCGGCTGTTCCAAATCCATGGATGTTGGGCTCGTAAAAGATTGGTTGAAATACCACGAGATTCGGCAAAATTTCCGGTTGGGGAAATTGTTCTCACCGGCGTCGGTGATTGGCCTTGGTAGCAAAAATGGGCCAACGTTATACAAAAAATTAAAAAATAATTATATTATGCAACGATCATGTAATGCTGGTTATTAATACACGATCATTAGCCGGGATACCGTCCATACCATCCTGGCCAATTACTCCCCTTACGAAATAACTAAGCAAGACAAAGCGAAGACTTCATTTGTCTGTTCGCCAAAGATACTGGTATTTATAATGATTTTGGTTTCTCCGATGTAGAGACATTGAAGACCATTGGAAATGAGAATGCGCGAACACAAGAAAAACACAACAAGGAGAAACAACGAAATCAGGAATAACGGAGCATGTTTGGAAAATATCACAGCATTAAATAGTTTGAAGTCGAGGTCATACACAAGGAGGAGCACTGGTTCAAGAGGAAATTCGAGGAAACCGTCTACATCCTCACCAACGACGCATTCCCCAGCGTGGAGATCCGGAATGTGTATGGGGAGGCCGCTCATCCAAGGCATGGATAGACTTCGTCTCGGTGAGGGGAATCTCGCAGCAATATTATCCATTTCCCGCTGAAAATCGATCGGTACACTTCTAGTAGGCGCACCCGCTCGTCTCATTGTTAGTACCACCCCTATCCCCACCATAGGAAAATCAGTGCTTTATAAACGACCTCACCTCGAAATATTGTCGGTCATTGCCCGAAGGCGACTGCGGATACCAGCAATCTTTATTTACATTTTTTGACTAGTATTCCATATTCGATACCCCAATTTTCTTTATATTATTTCATTTATTTCTTTATTTAAATTTTTTTTGACTGATATTCCATATACGATATCTCGATTTTTTGTAACATTATATTCTTTGATCAATCAATTCTTAATTTCATTATTGACCAAAAAAATCCATTTCAACCTTTCGCTTCTTATTTGATTTTCTTACTTGATTTGTATTTTTATCCTCGTTCTTCGCAACAGGTTTCAATAGACTTAATATTATAGACAATGGAAGTCCGAACCATTATATTCGAGAAAACAGGGAACAACCTAAACCCTTTATATAGTTGACGTGATTGTTATCCATCGAATATATATACACCAGATATTTTCCATGTTCGTATAAATACCACGAACTATTCAGTAATCAAAACGCAATCATACTCGAAACAACGTCAACAAGTTTTTCAATGGAATGTATCATTATTAATCGTACTCAATCCGTTGATAGGTGAAATATAGGTATAAATTTTGAAACCCCTACTCGAGCAAGAATAAGTAGAATGATGGGAATCGAAAAAGTATGCTAGATTCATTCAACAAAGCCTACTTTTTGACTAAACTAGTGGCCGTAACACCGCTATTCAACGGCTCGACAGAAAAAAAACTTTTATACAGCAGAATATATTCTCTTCTTCATGTTTGCGCCATTTCTGTTGCGGAGGGCTATAATTTCGTGCAATATTATAGCCTCCAGGAGAATTTGTATGGAATCTTTTACACCACCATCTTCATACATGCCATGGGGGAATCTGCAAGTAGTTTTTTACATGTAGTTGCCATTCTGGGCGCTGCCTTCTGGAATAGAGATAAATGGGAAAAACTCTATCATCAATTCACGGAAGTTGAAATTTTCCTCTTCCGTAACAGTGATTTTTTCTTTATCAAGTACTTTGATTTTATTCTGGTCCTCAGTATCACCATCATTATATGTCTCTCTTCTTTGAGTATAATATCGATGATAACGAGTGCTGGTTTTTTGGACTATTCGTTGTACATAATCAGTTATTATTACATGCTTTGTGAGAATGTGAAGATGCTTCTGATACTTGCGTACCTATACAGTATTCAACTAAAATTCAGTAATTTGAGGGAGTTGCTTGAAAATAGGTACACGAAACGGATCCCCATTTCTCTGGATACCATCGGGAAGTTGTACTCACAGTTGTACGATATAACAACAATTTTCAATTCTCTGTTCGGATTGCAAATATTACTCAGCCTACTACAGAGTTCCCTTTTAGGATTGGAATGTATGAATATGCTATGGAAGTATTTTGGCGAAAAAACGAGCGGTGCACTTGATCTCTCAATAAATGACATATTTTTAAATGGGATATTAATTTTTATTACTGTGGTAAGTTTTGTAATTGAAGCTTGTTTTTTTTGCATCAGTTTCTTACAGTGTCTTGGAAGCATAAAGGCGTCGTCTTAACTATAATAGTATATTATGCAACTATCATGTAATAACCATTACATGAGAGTTGCATACGCAATTTTATCTACACCTGATAAATTGTGAAGAACTACAAATATTATATTTATATTTGTATTGCACACAATAATACTAATTTAACGCATTTCTTTGAAGAATTCTACAAAATCGTAATTAATGGTATTACTTCGGTAAATAAAACGATAAGAAATGAAGAGAAGATCAAAAATTGAAAAAAAAGATTACCCGAGGCCGGAATCGAACCCATGTCTCTTCCAACTAGTCCAACTAGCTTATATCTGATCATCGCTTCAGACCGCTCGCCTACGGAGACCTCAGAATATTTAATAGAAAAAATAAAGAAATAAATCATGCATTTGTCAAATGAAAATTTAACCATTATAACTGTATTTCTGCCAGTGAAGGTGTCGAAGGTGATTCTCCCATATCGCTGGTATGAGACATTTTGTTATGATTATCGAAGTTTGGTTATATTCTTCAAAAATTCAATACTTATACCGATTTTGACTTGACAAACGTCAAATGCAGGGTATAAAATCATGCTTGATTGAAAAATAATGGGTTTCTATTGGTTGAGAATCTGTATTGTAATGAAAAATCTGTATCGTAATGGATTTCATTATAAAACGGGTTGTGGGCGTATAAGTGTATATTATTAGAGTACTGGTGTAGATAAACGCAAATACGCAATCATCGGACGAATGTTTTACAGTTCGTCTTTTTAAGAGGCAAATAAATCGTAATCTGCAAAAAAAATCACGCGCTGCTGGGTACATCATATAAAACCTAGAATATTACTATAAAACTAGTACAAGTTTTGATGGGCATATACTGAAAAGATGATTTTTAATATATTTTTACGCACTGCAATTCGGCAAGTTGTACGTCACCCTGTAATTGAAACAACGTATTTGAGGGCCGTCGTTTTTTGGAATTTCTTCCTGACGTTTCGCTGGCGCGGATGGCTAGCTTCTGCAGAGGCTCATACATCTTGAGTTAGACTCCGATCATCGGACCAAAGTAGAGATACTGAATATATTATATTCATGATATTTGTAATATGAGTGGTGTTTTTGTGTTTGACAAATGCAAGGCAGCCTGTGAAAATGCTTTCATCGAAATGATTGTTGAACTTAACAAAAGTAATTTCTGGGTTTAACGCGAAGTACCCCAAAGTGCGTTGATTATTTTGCAGATTACGATTCGTTTCACCCTCAGGCATTTCCTCTTTCGAAGGCAGATTGTAAAAAATTGGGCTGAAGAAATTGTCTTTGCGACCATTCCTTGAGTTGTCAATTAGAACTCCTATTCGATCGCACGAACTAATTTTGCGATACCATTCATTCAAATCGTACGATGGGATGATTTAACTGTTCGAGATCTGTTTGCTTGGTCGCGAATTCGTATGAGTTAAAATTCACGCGAAATGCGATTTATTTCGTAAGCATTGTTTCCGTCAGGTAATGGGTGGTGTGTAAGAAGTCTACAGAGATCTGCCATCTGCCAGTAAATAGTGGGAATATGAGATATTGAGGTTATGGTCCGAAACTGAAGAGAATCTTGTAAGCGAGCATGCAACGTTAAGAGACATAAATCTTCATCGAAGAAGAAGTGGTACAATTGTGTTGAGTTATCGACTCGCTTCTGTATAGTAGTTTAATTATTCTGTGACTAGGATGTTTAGGCACAGACTCGAAACATACCCGAATGATTCAACTTTTGCAAAATTCATCCTTCTTATCGATATGCTTACAATGAATGTGTTAGGATGGGTTAGGTTTCATAAAAAATTGCAGAATATTCGGTGAATTTTGCGACAATATCTATACGGATAACCCGACGAGTACAGAATTCCCACCCCTTTGATGTGAATTTGGAGACCTGTCGAACCTCTCTTGCTCAATGATCTTTTTTCAATAGAACAGCTGAGCTTTGGAACTCCTTGCCGAAAGAGGTTTTTCCTGAGGCTTACAAACTTCAAAAATTCAAAGTGAATGTTGATCCGTATCTCCTGTCCCTTGATTCACCCGGTGTTCTTTGAACTTTACAGGGCTTTCCTTTCGTGTGAATCTGCATATAAAAAAGGCATCATTTGGGTTTGTTCGGAGACTGTGGGTGTTATGAAATGTGGGTAGAACGTAACGCACCCAGGCTACAGCTATTAATTCTCTCCATCCAACATTTACGAATACGATAATTACAAGTTACCTATTAATATTTCACAAACTCCCAATTTTCTGTTTCAGATTAAACCAATTTTGGTCATATTCTGTTGTGACTGGGTCACGAGTGAAGGACAGACGATAATTGCAACTGCTTATCGTCACCAGGAGAACTTCAACATTTCAACCGACGAAAAAAAAGAGTTGCTGAATTTAGTATTTCAAGTGGTTTATAATGATCCGGTGTTCACGGCTGCCGGATTCTTCGATTTGAATCGCTCTACAGTTTTTGCTTTGTTCGGCACTGCGTTCACATACTTTTTTATTATGATACAATTTAATAATACTCTTTAGGTATTTATGAAACTTCACTATTTGTAGAGTCAGAATGCATATACACCCTATAAGTATAGAATAACAAATGAAATTCTCTCTAAGGTCATACATTCATTTTGGATATGAACAATCCACTGGAACTGTACGCTTTATTTTTTTAATGTTGGTAAATCACATTTCAGTATGAGGTTGCATCTGAAAATCGAATGTTTTTCCTGTGTTTGTTGAAACTTATATCGTACTTTTTTACCTAGCACGGATGTGTATAATTTGTTATTTAGTAAACTGGTATCGTCTAACACTTTTGAAACGGTCTTTACAATGAAAGTTTCAGTCCATTCTTGTCTTCCACCCATCCTGGAAAGTGGGTGGTTTACGACGTCCGCAGCATTCACTTTCCAATATCTCAGATACGGCTGCTTTTAGGTATGTCTCAATAGTTGTGGCTGGTTGGAATGATTGATCGACGTCTTGTAATGGTAGTTCAGGTGATAGTCTTGTTTCAACTTTCACCTCTACTTTTGTCATGGGTTTGGAATCAGGTCTCGTGATGTGGATGGTCGAGGTATTTGAACTGTTATCTGCACAGTCCCATGAGCCAGCTTCAAGTCAGTAGTGTCTAGTTGTGGGGGCAACTTCCTAATCAAACACCCCTGTTATATATTACTGTTCTCCAAACATCTCCAGTTTGATATTTTTCTCATACTGCCACTCACTACATGAAGACGAAGTACTGCTGCAGTGCTGTACTTTTCACTTTGCCTTACAAACTTTATCGGCTGCACAATCTCATCATCAGATGAAAGTACTAGTGTCAATGCGCTGGACAGGGAGGATGGCATCGGATTTTCTTGTATTCATCAGTCCACGAGTTCAGCGATTTCTTCCATCAGATTATTACTGTTTGAAACAAACGTATCACTATCCTCGATTAATGTTATGGAGGATATCACATTTACAGACATTTTTATTTTTGTCAATATACACTACCATAAGTAAAAATATAGACATACAATAATAATAATCCTTTGTTCAAATAGGTAGCCTAATAAACACACATTCTACAACAGAATGCAAATATCTGTGTAAAATTATCGGTTATAATTGCACGAGTGCATAAAAATTATCTGGTCATTTTTATGCACGAATGTAATTCATTGGAATATTTCACGAATAAAGAAATTCTCAAGGAAATGTTATTTTTTGTTCGTTTATACTTTCCTCTATAGATTGTATGGAGCACTCACCAAAACGCGAAATGTTTTTCTATTTTTGAAGTCTATCTGACATTTATTTGTGTTGTTTATTGACGTCTAGCGATACGGTTTCAAATGTGTTGTTATGGTGACTTGATACAATGCAATTACCGCTGTAAGTTTTCGATAACCGCATTGCTCTTATGGGACATTTTATTAATGAGGGAAATATTCTATAAAATCCATTACACTGTATATTTTCTAGGGAATTATACTCATTAAACTAAACTAACTCTCTCATATTTAATATTAATTTGGATTTTTACTGTTTCATGAATACTTTAATGTTTTAATTCGTTTAGAAAGAGTTGCTGTTTGAACTCACTGAGTGAGTTTGATTCGAAAGGAAGGTCATGAGAAGCCTTTATGAAACAATGAATTTGTAGTTCGAGAGTAGGTTGTTCTTCGAAAATAAATATAATTGCTTCTGGTAGGAGAGTATTTGGTTATGGAATAATATGAATTCTGTCGTCCTGAGCCCAAAGGGCGTATCTCAATGTTTTACAAATTTTAGATTTCACTTGCTCGGACGCTTTTATAACGTACTTATTAGTTTTGATAAGGAATCACATCGTGCTAAGATTTCAAAAACATCAGTAAAGATAGATATCCAAAATCACCAGATATTCTAAGCTATTCAGATGTATCTCAGTCGTGGTAAGTGAAATGGGCGCGTCTCTGACATACGTCTTATGGTGGTGGTGGATAGACGTATATCCAAAATCATCAGAAACCCAAAGCTATTTAGACGCATCTCCGTGGAAGCAAAATGGGCGCATCTCTGACATACATCTTATGGTGGATTCACGCAGTAATCGTAGCTCGGAATTCGCAAGTCGTAAGAACTTCAGTCAATGACTTTCAATAAGATCGTTCATGCAGCTATCGTAAGTTGTGACTCGTAAGGAAAGTTGACCAAGTGAGTTACGACTTACGAATTTTCGAACTGCGCATGCATTATCCAGTTCGGATTGTATTGTGAAATGTCATGTATCGTAATTGTTTGTTCAAAAGTATGACCTCGCCAGACGTCAGAGAGCTTGGCTTGTGATTAGACAGTTCTCAAGATTGCTGCATGAATGCTGTATATTTCGTTACGAATTAAGACTTCCGATTACCGACTTCCGAGCTACGATTGCTGCATGAATCCACCATTAGTTGCTTAGGATATTTTTCCTTCTGCATAAACATCCGGAGTACATGGCCGTGAATGTTAGCCGTTAGTCTTTCTGTTTACAAGTTTTCTTCCAGTAGACGAATAACATTAAGTGGTTTTAGTAATGTCTATTATGTGAAATTGAGAAAAATTGTGTTTCCAATCATTATTGTAAAATATGGAGAAATTACAAAGAAAGTATACTGTTTGGACTCAAAAATATAATATCAATCAATTCTGATGAGTTGACAGATTTTTTGTTTTTGAAAAAACATGTCTACTAAGTGAAACATTTGTACCGACATTATTTTCGGAGTTATTTCCAACAATTATTACTGTTTGAAATATCAAAATATTTATTAAATCTAATAAAATTCAAATATCAAATATCTTCATACCAAAAAAAAATAGTTGAAATGTGTGCTGATTGAATTATTACAAAATGTGAAATATTTCAAAACTAGTCAATCTTCACATATACCCTTTGGGCTTAGGACAGCAGAATTGGTCAAAAAAGGAGGGGCCTCACCAGATATAATCTTATAGATCAAAATCATTGAGTCACCACCACATTTTGGCCGCTAATGTGGAAACATTTTCCCAAAATTCCTGATCTTCCTCCTGACAGAAAATCAGCTCATTGTGTTGTCAACTCAATTCGATATCCTTGTGCTCTATTTGGCTGGCATCAGTGTTAATCGTTTTTCCAGCCCTGCAATCTCGACATCAATTTGATCTTTCCGCTCATTTTGTTCTGCCAGCCTCGTGGGTAAGTAATTAACGACTCACATAGTATTCGCACGTTCCAATGTCTCCGATACTGCCGCATTTAGGTACGTTCAAACGGTCTGAAACCAGAAGAGAAATGATACACCTGACTCTTCGATTATTTTCAACACCTGCACACTATGCGATACAAAACGAAAAAGGAAAGGCAACGAAGCGCGAGTGGCCAATTCAGGCGGAAAAAACCTAGGTTGCACTAACTGTATTTGAATAAATACAGGGTTATTTTTGAGAAATGATCTCAATTAAAAGTAAATGAATATCTCATCATATATTGTGCCCAACTTATACTTACCAGATAGTGGATAATTTTTGTAATTTTCGCCAAGAGAATTCTTCACTTTGGGCAATTTGGTAACATGGAAGTTTTTCAATATGTATCTAGTAATTCTTTCTTATAAATCCTTGAAATTAGCGTCTTATCGCTTTCCACATTAATTAATTTTAATTCTGCGGTGATGAACGTCAATCGAAGTATACAGGGTGTAACTGAATAAGTGTAAAACATTTGAGGAGGTGATTCCGCATCGAAAAAAAGGATCTTTCATATAAAGAAACTTCATTGGAGCATTCCTTGTTAGGATACAGCCTCTGAAAGGGGGTACATAAAATTTGTAAAACATTTTTTTTCACAAGCACTGAAAAAGTTCAAATTAGTTTTGTTCATTACCCTTTAATCGTTCAATGCAGGTAGTAACTACAAAATAACAATAAATCAAGTTCGCATTTATGACGATGTATCTCTGTAGTTGTTCGTAAAATAATTTTTTGCTGCGAACTGGTTTATTTTGGGCAAAAAACCCAAGAGACATTATTTGTTCAGAATGAAGCAGGCTATCGTAAATAAATTTTCAAATGGTAAACAAATAATAAGACAAAAAAGTTACAATGAAAATAAATTTCAGGGGTTGCGTTTTCTACCCCTTACAACCATGGGGTAAACCAAATAAATTACTGGCTAAGTGTTTTTTTGGTAGTACAAAACGTCAGGTTAATATCAATTTTGTAACTTTTTCAGTGCTTGTGAAAAAAATTGTTACACAAATTTTATGTACCCCCTTTAAGGGGCTCTATAATCTTAACAAGGGATGCTCCAATGAAGTTTCCTTATATGAAAGATCCTATCTTTTTTCGATGAGGAATCACCTCCTTAAATGTTTTACACTTATTCAGTTACACCCTGTATAGCGAACTGAATCCGCTTACAGCTTATTCAGCTCGTCTTGACGACGTTGGGCCA
>JAVJAQ010003695.1:849495-878541 GCA_032362365.1 Zygogramma bicolorata | reverse complement strand
TAAATAAATAGATATAGTTAACTATTAATTTTTAATCATAGGTACCTGGGACAATGACATATCTATAAACGAATTCAAAATATTTTAATATATAGTGTCAATGTGATCTACTAAGGAGATAGGTGTATCGAATGAGCCATAGATCAAATCGTATAATTTTTTTAGAGTTCTTTGGTACAATGCCATCCGACGATAAAATGGTAGATTTTACTCCCCCAGGAGTATGCAATTTAGCAAACGAAGCAACGGAGGAATTGCTGCCAGAAAAATCAAAACAGAAATATGATTTGGCGTACGATAATTTTATGGCAAGCCAAGTACTCTCTCGTCAATATATTCTATGTTACGAACATCCTTGATAGCTAAACATAACAAACAATGGAGGTTAGATTCCGTTAATCGGGCTCCGCCTCGAAAATATTTTTTTGGCTAGAACTTACGTATTATGGCCTCCTGAACAAAAAATTCCAATGAAATTTTTGGGGCTCTCAATTCGTTGCGGAGGTACGGCCCCCCAAAGACAGTAAATCGGGGTTTTACGGATATGTTTGTTTCTCAGCCAATTCCGCTCGAAATTCCTCCTTCTTCTTCATCACTTTCCAACAGAATTATGAGCATTTTTCACTACAAAACTCTAAAACGTAAATAGTCAACAGGATTCGAGGTTAGAAAAACAGTAAAACGCGTAAAATTCGGTTGGAAAGTGATGAAGAAGGTGATAAAGAATGTGTATATTGTGCTGATAGAAAGGAGAAGGAATTTCGAGCGGAATTGGCTGAGAAACAAACACAGACGTAAAACCCCGATTTCCTGTTTTGGGGGGGGGGGGCGTATCTCCCAAACGAGTTGAGAGCCCTAAAAATTTCATTTGAATTTTTTGTTCAGGAGGCCACAATACGCAAGTTCCACCAGAAAAATTTCATTCGCGAGGCGGAGCTCGATTAACGGAATTTTACCACATTGGAAATTACCTGAAATTGAAAGCGGTACTCCAAAGACGCTCAGACGGATAGATACCAAAAAAAAATTTAATACCCAGCAAATCGAACAATTTATGGGGACTGCTCCGGATGAAAATATTTGTTAATCAAGGTATGTTTTTCCTAAAGGAAATTGAAATTATACTAATTCACTACAGAGTTCACTACTCATATTTTGTACGAAGGAATCGTTGTTTCTAACCAATTTTATCGGAGTCACTGAATGGTTCAGCGTTAACGAATAAGCTATTCAAAGTTTGATGAAAGAGAATAATAGTATTCCGTAAGTACTGAACAATTGTTTAAATATTACTATCAATAACTATTTTTCTAATATTTCATAAATACATACCGAAATGTACCAAATATTTATGTAAAATGTACATTAAAATTTGTTTCCTTTGTGCGATAGATCTTTCTCATATGCTTCTTCAGGCAACTGAATTGGTTTCCTGGAAAAATGATTTGTAAGTAGGTATAAAAAAGTCATGTGAAATTGAAATCCGACATAATTAATGTAGGTTAGATCGGACAAGTATAGTGTACAACTCGTGCGGAAACTGAATATTTCATACTCGTGATGAGGCATCATATTGACAAACTCGTATGAAATATCCTGTTTTCCGCACTAGTTGCACAATATACTATACAATAATTGAAATTTGACATTAGTGTGCCGCAAAGTGACATTTCTGTGCCAAATTTAAAATTTAAATTTAAAATCTTTGAATGTCAACAAACGTCAAGCATGAAATATTAGTAAAATATTCTTGTCCCATATTTTACTTAATTAGTGATCTGAATCCATCTACAAAATAATGACATTCCAACAGTCCCCTTACTTCTTTGTCAAGTGAATCTCCTGACCAGACGTTCTTATACCAACTCCACAAAATCCTTTCTTGAAGCTTCATCTATGGTGCGTTTGTTCTCCAGTAGGTTTTTCCTGCACATAGGGGCAATACAAAAAAGATAATGATTTTTTTTTAATAAGCTCAGATCCTCTCAAAAATATCATTTGTAGACACGCCGAGACTATTCGAACCTACATACATTTACAAGGATTCCATTATCCAATTTGATGCCCCAAACATCAAGAGCGTAAACCATTGGGTTCCAACTATTCAATATTTCATCGCACGATCCATCCGGTATAAAACTTCCTGAAGAAGTTCACGCGAAACCGGAGTCTTGGGACAAGCATGATTTCGGAAGACTTACCGACTCCGTTTCATATTTTATATATCGGATCTAAAAATAGACCATTGATTTTCTCGGATCGATGGGGGTTCTCATTCAAGAAAAATTGAAACGTGTGCAGGATAAATCCGCGTTAGGCGAAGGATGTGGGAAGCTTTATAACCTCCTCCTCCCGAAAGCTCGCCGTCAGTGAAAGGGATTAAGCGCTGCACTAGAATCTGATTTCAAAGGAGATTCGATGTGTTGTGGATTGATACGTTGAGCCAGGATGACTCTATCGAATACAGTTGAAGATAAATCGCTGCACATATTCGGGGCGAATGGCACGGAACGCAATAAAACAAATGGACGGTCATCACGGAGAATTCGGCTTTTATTGCATACGGAAGAAGTCTTTCAGTAAGCTGTTTAGATTCGGGAAAACGGAAAGAAAACTTGTTTGCATTATCCAGCATTATCTTGATTACCTATGTTATAGGAAAAAATGGTTAAGGCTTTCGCGACAGAGGTTATTAGTATAACTACTTCTCTTCGGGCTTGAAGGCCGTCGTTTTCTGCAATTTCTTCCTGACGTTTCGCTGGCGCGAGTGGCCAGCTTCTTCAGAGGCTCATACATCTTGAGTTTGACTCCGATGACTAGATGTTACGACTTCGTAAAGCATTCTCATAGGGATTCAGGTAGTTTGGAGTGCTAATTCTTTCTCTGGGTTCGAAGAATTTTCATTAATATTCATTGCTGTAATTACTTTACCTGGATTTGGAGAAGTATCATTAGTATCAATTGCCGCATTACCTGTCGTCATGATATTTGTTATTATTCCTAAAATGGGATTCCATATCCGGGTGAGGTTCACAGCTTTTCTTTTCTATTGAAGTTATCGGTATGTTTGTGGATCTCTAGTGCCTCACGTATCAGTCGACTATGGTATTCCTGGTTGGGTGCAATGAGTTTCGCGTTTTCAAACAGGATTCTGTAGTTTCCCTCACTGAGAGCGTGTTCTGCCAAAGCTTACCTGTCAGTTTGCCCCAGGTTGCAGTTCCTTTCATGCTCTTCTAGTCTAGTTCCCATAGATCGTCTGGTGGTACCGATGTATACCTTCCCACAGGTTTCACGGTATGCGTAAACCCCTGCTGCTGACAGTGGGTCTCTGGTCCTCAGCCGACCTGAGGCTTTGTTGAATCTTCTTGGTGGGTTTGGAGACCGTTTGATTGTTGGGTTTCCCCAAGAGTTTGCCAATTCTGTCTGTGAGCCTCGGGATATATGGTAGATAAGCACTTGCAACTATCTGAGCGTCCTTCCTGTTTTGAAGCGTGGAACTCTTCAGTTTCATGGCCCTGTTGATCTCGGGTACACTGTGTATTAATGAAAATTCTTCGAATCCCGAAAAAGTTATTAGCACTCCAAAATACATGAATCCATATAAATATGCTTTACGAAGTCGTAACACCTAGTCATAGAAGTCAAACTCAAGATGTATGAGCCTCTGAAGAAGCTAGCCTCTCGCGCCAGTGAAACGTCAGGAAGAAATTCCAAAAAAACGACGGCCTTCAAACCCGAACAAAAGTATTGATATCTACGTTATCTGTTGTGCTTGCTTAATGGTTGATAGGGCAATGGCGTTGGTAAGTAATTTACTTACGTAAAAAGAGATATGGTTTAATACCACAAAAAATTAGTATCATCATATATCATTTTGTTTGAACAAATATTTACAAATAATATGGGAATGGTATTTTCAATGTCATTTCATCGAAGCAGAACTGTTCTTCGTTTTTCCTTTCTCAAACAGAATTTCATTGAAAAATAGAACATCTTTTTTTCAGATTCGTTCATGGATATCTGTCTGATTATTTGTAATTATTGTTGACTCTTCAGTTTCACGTTACGGATGAGGTTGTTGTTTGTATCATTCGTGGATGATTACCTGTCAAATTTGTAGAAAATCCTTTGCTGATTTGTTTTTTTCTTACTGTGAGCCATTACAGTTCATGGTAATCCCTTAAAAGGCAAAATAATAGAATTCAATTTAAGATTCAATTGGTTCATCTTCAATTTCGAACTGGAAAACTTTTCTTTGTAGTGAAAATCCTAGTAAACAACTCTGACCTGATTCCGTGGACGAAGATAATCAAAATGTGTGTCATTATATATTTCAAGCTCCTAATATGAAGATGAGAAACATTTGATAATACCTCAACAGATAATCTGAGCACACTTTATGCTACGGCGGATGTTCGAACTGATTTCATATATTATGCTGTAAGATTGTTCCCTTGTATATGAGGCTGTAATAATTATAGTTCATGTAATAGTAGGACAAGCTTTCAACGAATATAATTTTTGACGTTCTACACTTTACCAGAATGTTATTGCTCGATACATCGATAGATTCAGTTAGAAATCTGCCCGTTTTCTGATGCTCAGGGGCGGTGTTGGGGGATTCATTTCGAATTCGTGACACTATCACCCCCTTAATTCTGACCGTCCCGATCAAACAATGTCTCGTTATCCCTGTTGTAACGTTTGAGTCTCTTTCTAGGAGAACGACCTCCATTTTTAATTTAGGGCGGTATGTAATTTACTTACCGATTTCTTCATAATTTGAAACGTTAAATGCATCAATTCAATATATTTGTCGATACAGCAAAGCCAGTATAGACAATCACTCTCCATCTATTTGTGCTATGGTCAGACATTTGTCAGATAAGTATTCCTCTGAATAATGCCTCTCCGGAAACTGGAACGCATTTGATAAAAACGTGTGCAAGATGAAGTAATATTTAGGAATCTATTATCGAAAGTGTTTTCCCTATTTTCAGCTGTAATATCCCAAGTACATTGCTGATTACCTGAATAGTTATTAACGTTACAAGTCCGATATGTAGCAAATAACAGATGGAGTTGAATATTGTTATTTGCATATCGTGTTGTCATGGAATAGCTCAACAATATCATAAACAACGTCAATTTTTTTGGTGTTCGCGACTTCGCCTAAACAAAGAAAATTGGTGAAATTTAAGAAATTGAGGAACAATCCAAATTTCATTAGGAATATTGGGAGAATCATGTGAAGCGAGTGTTGATTCACTGCCGAAAATAACTAAAAAGCGATATCAAAAAGAATATGGAAATTTATTAACATCCGCTGGTTTGAAAATCTTAACGGACGGATGCTGTCAACATCAACTTTTCAATTGTCATCTGAATACAGTTGAATCAAAATGAAGGAATGGGGTTTCGAAATAATTTTATGACAGTTTTCGAAAGAACGTTATTTGGCAACGGCCCGACGCCGAAAGCGGAGGGCTGTTGTCTAAAATAACGTGCTTGAGAAAGATGTGATGAAAGAAAATAGCTCATGGGTAGTTATCGGCATAATGTTGTTAACATTGGTTATTTCGACACTCATGAAAAAAAAAAGACAAATTTTATAGGAGAACCTTCTACCGAAAAAGTTTCATAATAACAGTAGTGATTCTACTGGGTTTTACTGGTACAATATTTTATCCTGTTTTCTTGAAAATCTCACAGTCCGGTCTTCAGTAGAAGTACTGAAATCATTGTGAAACATAAAAAAGAGTAATGAAAATATTCTTGGATTGTATTGCTGTAAAATTGAAAGTATGATACTGTGTGGAGAATTGAACATATATTTGGTATATTATATAGGGATTGTAAACAACTTCTCAACTGTTCAATGTCTGATGATGAAGTTCCTTGAGGAGTGGCAATACCTTGTTTCGTCGACCAAACTGTTATATAGTTGACCTCCAATATAATATATCAAAAAGGCGGAAAAAGATACAACCCTCGTCATAGAAAAGGAATTTCCCCCAAATAAACAGCATATTTGAAAGGAACCTATTCGATAGTGAAGAGGATAAAAATGACGTGGTGTACAGGATTCAATGTAGCCCCAGAGCAAACAACTTCACAACAGGGATAACGAAACATCAGTTGAGGAGGCTGACTGATTTGTGAGCGAATGATAAGTTATTGTATTGTATTTTTAAACTGAAATTAAAAAAAGTTTAGTGTTGTTAGAAGTATGAATTAGATGAACGAACCTATAAATATCGTAACAATAGCATGCTGCTAAAGTGTGAAACCTCAGAAATCATAATGGTTAATAGCTTGTCTTACCATTACCTGAACACTAATTACAGCCCCATGTACATGGGAAAACTACGATTTTCAGCATAACATGTGGAGTCAGTTCGAACATCCATCGTAGCATCAAGTGTGCTCAACTTATCTGATGATGTTATATCAAATATTTTCCATTTTCATAATAGGAGCTCGAGTTATATAATGATACCCATTTTCGTTATCCTTGTCCAATAAATCAGGTCAGAGTTGTTTACTAGTATTTTTACTATAAAGAAGAGTTTTCCAGTTCGAAATCAAACATGAACCAGTTGAATCTTGAATTGAATTCTATTGTTTTTCCTTTCAAGGAATTACCACGAACTGAAATAGCTCACGGTAGGAAAAAAATGAATTAGCAAAGGATTTTGTACAAATTAGACGGGTAATTATCCACGAATGATACAAACAACAACAACCTAATCCATAACGTGCAGCCAAACTGAAGTGTCAACAAGAAATAAAAATAATCAGACAGATACCGCTAAACGAACCTGAGAACAAATATGTTATATTTTCCAATGAAATTCTGTTTGAGAAAGGAAGAATAAAGAACCGTTTTGCATTGAAGATACCAACCCCATATTTTATGTTCAAACAAAATGATATACGATAAGGTGTTAATAGTTTTTTCATGGTTTCAAACAATACGTTTTCACGCAACTCAACTGTTCAGTCAATGTAGCATAACAATCATGGCGATGAAATTCCTCAGCTTCGTGCTATCGTAACATGAGAAACAGTAAGCTCTATCAAATAAGTGGCTCTGTTCCATTGAGCTCACTCCATTTTCAAAGGCTGACGTTCAACATCCGCATTTCACTTTGTTCCGGGTGTTTCATGTTTACGGTTTTATATAGGTCGTAAAATTGGTCTGTGGAATTGAAAAGGGGTAGAACCGAAGAGTTTTGGGGAAATGATATTTTCGTGAATTGAGTGCATTTATTCCATGAATTGTGTATGAGGAGTTGTTTCGAAACATACTCATAATTGGAATAATAATATTTCAAGTGAGATAAACGATAAGATGGGACTTTTGGTGTGGAATTTGAACATTTCCCGATCTCTAGGAAAAGTTTATTAAGCAAGATGTCTAGAAATCCTAGTGCGATTCCTGTAAAACTTTCGAATAAACTTGCCAAATTCGATTTCATGATTTTTGAGCCGTTGTAGGTTTTTGTAGAATACGTACAGATGTCGCCCACACGCGCCTGTTAGTCCTATCTGAAGCCAAATTGGTACTAGGTGCAAATGTTCATTTGATTGCATAGTGAGAAGAGACCGAAAAATTAACAATCGTGGGTAATAACCAATCAAATACCAGTTGCGGGCCATGTTTGATTTCGAGCATATCAACTAATAGACTGGCCTTTGTGACAGTTTTCCATATAACACGATGCGGAATACAATAGAGAGAGAAGGGATATGTACATTGAAGTAATATTGTAAAGGACAGAATGATAATTCTATACTTGAATTATTCTATCCTTCTTGACCTCTCTTCGTCTGCTATATTGAGGAAGAAAATCGCTCAGGGGTTATACTTGAAGTATTTTATCTTGCTCACTCTTCAATCCTCTCTCTCTCTCTTGGGGCCAGTCATTAGTTATAATGTTTATGAATCAGGCATCCCAGATAACGTGATGTCTGAGGGGGCAAACGATAAATGAACCTATTTGTTCTCAATCTTGTCTTAAATTCGTGTATCTTCATCTTCCATTATTCAAATGCTTAATAAACGATACAAAAGCACTAAGGGCGCATCAGGTTTACCATTGAAGTAATTTGAAAAAACAAACGAAAGTTTCTGGGTGGCAGACGACGGCATATTAGTTCATTGTAAGTATCTAGAATGCCTAATTGAAAAATGAAATTTCTTTTTTGGGAATACGTCGAAGGTATCGATCGCAATCTGTTATGAGTGGAGAGTGACTTGGTTTCATTCAGTGTTAAATATCAGCAGTTTGCCGAAATAATCCTTCACAAACGCAGTGGAGTCATTCATGGAAAAGAAGCAATTTTTGACGATATAGTGCTTCATAAGAACTGATGCTGTTGTTCCTCTTGAACGTCAACATTTTTGTGGAAAATAGTGGAAAAAAATGAGATTCTTCAAAAAACTATTAAGAAATGTTTGAATTAAAAGCATCCTATATCTCAATAAGAATTGTGGTTCACAGTTCATCACTTAGTAAGTCGCAACTAGTTTTCATTATGTTGCCTGATGAACGAAACCTCACGCTTATATTTATATGTAGACCTAAACTGTCCACATAAATTACGTCGCGCTTAGCAAAATCTCAGACGAAACTAACAACAATAATACAAATCTGACACTATAATACTATGAAACAAGTTTCGGAAGGATATTTTGATGTTTATAAGCAACGAAATCAATAGATAAGCGCAGTGAAAACACTGTCACACTTTGAATCAAAATGTGACAATTGACTTGACATCAAATTTGAAAAATGATAACAACTCCCCATGGTGAAAGAATAGCGGAAACCTTCCAAAGCGTCGATTGTTTTATTCGCCGCAAAAATCTAAACAAAATCTAATCTGTGCAATCACCAGGGTTTTTAGTAATAAGAACGATAAATACATTTTCACCTATCGATGACAATTGTTGTGATCAGAAGTGCTTAACGTTAGTAATGGTTATAACGTTTTTTGCACGATTTTAGCATTTTTTCCTTGATTCAAATGATGATGATGATTTTATGAAGACTTCAATCGCACAGTTTCTCACGAAAATGCCGTGATATGCTTTGCGTCACTTTTATGTTTTGTTGTCGAGATTTGTAAGAAAATTTTTGATGGCCACAACACTGTTTTGTCATGATACTAACGATTGCTAGAAGCAACTACTCGCTTGTTAATGCGGACTTGAGGATGATGGTCTTCCAATGAATTGATAGAATTCGCTGCTAGCAAAACCAAAGTTCAACTTTCATCGAAGAATATCGATCTCTCACTACTTATATAGTTCTTTTGAAAATCACTATTCCAACGAACAAATCTATTTCGTTCTTCTAAACTGCGATCTCAGGGGAAAACAATCTTGAATCATTTGTCGAAAAAACTTTTCATAATCTAGTTTTCTATTTCTTGCTGAGAAAGACTCGTTCACGTCAGATTCTGATCTCTATAAGCCACAGATCCGATTTGTCCTAATAACCAGGAAAAATAGCAAACCTCTCTAGTTCAGGGCTTTTCTATTATAAGAAGAGGCAGGTGGTGGAATTCACTTTTGAGAAAGATTTCCGTTTTACACCGGCCGACAGTGGAGAATTATTGGCACCAATTTTACACAGTGTGTTTTAGAAAGAAGCAATCGGTTCATACTCCAGCTATAAACACGTTCTTTATTTGAAACAAAAAAAAAGCCGTGCAAATGTGATAAATCCGCCCCTGTTCAAGTATATCGACATCTCAATTTGAATTGTGAGTGGTTACAACGCCAGGTGTTCCTGAAACACCGGAACTTCCTCTTGTGATGGGTGGAAAGTGTTTTACAACCCGAAATCGAAATGAAAAATGGACGCTGGGCCGATATGAGATGCGATAAAGTTGTATCGGAACTATTTATGCGAACACGCAAGTGGATTGGTCCTCAATCGAATTACAGCCAGTTTGGGTTCAAAATGCTGAAGTAACTCTATATGAAATGTTGCTGAAGGGTCAGAATTGGTAGGGAAAAAAAGGGTCAGAGATGGATGAGAGTCGATATCGTTTTGACATAGAGAGCATAGAAAACTTGATGGCCTGTCAGATGCTCCTGGGGAGCAAGAAAAGTGGGTATGGATTTGAAATCGTGGTTCTGAAAATGAAAGGACGTTCTCATTTCAGTGCTCCATCATTTATGACAAACTCCAAAAATTTTGCATTCCCAGACTAGTCCTATCTCATAATTCTCCATTATGTTTCAAGAGTATTGCCGCAAATAACCACGCTTGCCTGGATACAAGCACTTATGAATTTCGAAAAGAATAAGAAGACGAATTGAGAAAGTCCCCGAGGACGGCAAAGTGTTTTGCTGACTTCGTCTTCTTCTGAGTGAACAATTTGTCACTTACTAACCTGAAAGTAGATTAGTAGATTTGGAATGATTGTGAGTTAAATAACTATCAGCTCTCTTCCACTTGTTTTCGATTCTATACGAATAAGAAATTATTCTTCACCATACCATTTGTGATAATTTCGACAAGATTTACGTGAATTTTTCTCAAGCATTTTGGAATTCTTTGTTGATCTAGAACTTATTTTCATTTTTTTTGGGCTCCTTCTTCGATGGATGGTAATAGTTGGTTTGGCTCTACGTTCACACTCTGATGTAAATTATTTATTCATACAATTTTCCCCAGCTCGCTTGAATGAGTGAAGTGAAAAATTTTTCAAAACCTTCGCATTTGAAATCAACCTTGCTGACTCAAATCCGTCTCTTGTTTTTGTGTTTTTCGGGACGGTATCTCACTTTCAGAATATTTTAATAAGGGAAGACTAATCATTATTATTTCTCATTTGGAAAGGGGAATCAATATAAAAAGGTTCCCATACGAATTCAATGAATTGCCAGTCGTTTCATTGAGCAGTATCAGTTCAAAATGGATTAGCTTGATCAAAGATATAAGATTCTGTCGTTTGTTTTAAATATGTTGTTTATATGATAGTTATCACCAAATTTTTTTCTCGATAAGAAGTATTATCAACTTTTTCAACAGCTCAATTTTCCTAACATCGAGGTGAAAGAATTTCGTTTCGATGCGCTTTTCGTCAACATTGTTGGTATCTTCAAGACATATCATTTGGAAACTATGTGAATAAATGGTACCTATAGTATTCTCGCCTACGCTATAGGTTATTTGATCAACTCCTTTCGAAAGTTCACTGCAGGAGGGGAACACAAAAGCGGATTGACTGAAGTTGGCCCTCTGCCACTACTCATGCTACTACTAAACTCAGCTATTTCCAGACTTTCGAATGCATCGACAAGCCCTTTGTTCGCTGAAAAAAGTTATTCCATACCAAAGATTCCAATCCACTCTCAGTTGATTACCATCATCAAGTTAAAAGGAATGAAATAACAGAGACGTCAAGAGGCTGCTTTGCATTCGCCGTAAAATATTTATTCTTTATTCATACAATTCTTCACTCAGAGTTTTCCCCAGCTAGATTGAACGAATGAAGTAGAAACTTTTCAGAAAGTTCGCGTTTGAAATGCATTCAAGTGTCATGAATGAATGTCTTTACCTCAGTTGAGCCCTTGGGGAGGTATCTCACCCATTTCAGAGGAGTCTCCATAATTTTCTCTTTCTTCTGAATATGTTGAAATAGTATACTTCATTACCAGTGTGAAAAATCACATTCGCACATGTAATAAACACTATTTTTCCTACGACCACCCATTTTATTAAACAATACGTAAATATAAGATCGTGTATATATATATATATATATATATATATATATATATATATATATATATATATATATATATATATATATATATATTGTTTCTATAAAAAGTGCACATAAATTTACAATAACTTTCATAATGAAAAGTAGAAAAACGATAATTAACGTTTATTTGAAAATGTGACAATAAGTACTTATAATACAACACTTCTTTTTCTTTTCTTTATTTTTATATGATTAAATTTCATATTATACCAGTTATCCAACAGTGTACTTTGTACCTGTGCGGTCATAATTAAATTTTATGGACCGCATGGGATATGAATACAATAAAAATCTGCATGTTTACAATTCAATTTCCAAGATGTCTCCCTAGCAACTGTAGTATCTAGATAAAATCAAAACGAATTTAAGATTTTTTTGTACATATTTATATTCTGATGCAATGACGAACTAGTATGACATAATAGTTGGTACAAATGCTTCGGGCGATTCACAGGCCCTCGGGGCCCAGAAGTCTTCGGCTTAATCGCACACAGTGCATAAACATCTACTCCATACCCTTGGTAAATAAATGAGTATTTCATTCCTCATTTTTCGATAAAAAATAGGTATCAGTATAATGAAAACTTGGATGTGTTTGCCGGCCAAGTTGGTATCTTTAGAAGATATTAGGATCTACCCAGTCTTATAATCGTTCATTCTGTTGTATCACGCTTCAATTTCATTGATATTCAATTATCCTTAGGCACTCAAAAATGAGATAACAGCGTACTGAATGGAATCGGCTCATTGTCACTATTCACGCTACTACTACATTCCGTTATTCTAAAATTCAACGATGAGCCTATTTTCTGCTGGAAAAGGGAATCAAAGATTCCAATCATACCCATGACTGATTACCATCATTACGTTGAACGTACAAAAAAGATATAGGTACTCACAACTTTTCTAAAAACTAATATTCTTTGATAACTTAGCCTTGATTCAGTTTTCAGAAACCATTTCACCAGCCATTTTCTGTACAGCATCTGTCTCATTGTCGCCAATCAGGGCCAGTCCATTTACTTAATTGTCGCCAATGAAAACCGAACCATTAGGAACTTGGTTATTTTTGTGAAGAGAATGAAGTTTCAAGAATCATTTTTTGGCGTTTCTCTTCTCAGAATCAAAAAATCAGAAATTACAACTTCTATGAAAAAACACTTGACATAGTCAGTGGGAATACTTGAAGACTGGCGTTAAATCAAATCATCTTTCGAACAATCTGTTCAGGCCAGTCTCAAATCACCTACTACTCCCCTGGCTAATACCACGAAGGGCATTGAATTATATCCGACCGGTGCCAGTGCAGGTTTCTTCACAGAAGTAAATCCTGCATTTGCTTTCGTCGATACAAATGAAGGAATTGATTTTCAATTATAGAGACGGACACACTTGCAGACCGGTCTGCACATGGTTTTTCCTTTTTAGGAATAGTTACTCCTGGCATCTGAATACTAGATGATGATAAATCGGCTTTCCTTGAGGAGATACATGCCTGGGTTTTCCTAGCATTGAATTCCACCAAAATATTATTAATCGCTTCATATCAGAAACTTAGTAGTCTAATTCATTAATTTTACTCCACCATGCTTCGTTATTTACATTCTTTGGCAGTTCAATTTTGTATTGAACTATAGAAATGAGACTCTGAAAGGGATTGAACGAAATCGGCCATTTGTCATTACTCATGCTACTACCACACTCAGCCATTTCCAGACTTCAGAATACATCGACAGGCCTATTTTAGCTGACGAGAACTTGTTTTTCACCGAAAATACCAATCATACCCATGATTGATTACCATCATTACGTTGAAAGCAACGAAATAAAGGTGACTGCTCTGCATCCGCCCTCCAATATTAATTCCTTAATCATACAATTTTTCACCCGGAGTTTTCCCCAGCCGGATCGAGTGAACAAAGTAGAAAGTTTTTCACAACTTTCGCACTCGAAATCAATTTAGGTATCTCGAATGCATGTCTTCATCTTCGTCGTGTTCTTTAGAGAACGTGATGGGGCAAACTTTTCAGTTGATTTCCCCGGGGCCCGCAGTGGGCAGACACGATACAGTAATTTGGCGATTAATTGGACGATAAGATCCAGCGCGATTTCACTGAATCATCGACAGGGTAAAAGTTTTCCGAAGCGGTTATTTTTCTCGGAAGGCAATGCCCCGATATGGTGTGATGTGCGTTGCCAGGAATGTGGGTGCACATTGCTCGGGTAATGAGCAGTGCCAGGTTCGGATCCAGGGGGAAGTATTCCAGGTTACCGCCGTCTCAACCTTCGTATTACTAAGTGGGCTAATTTTGTACCCCCCAATTTGATGTTTTTAGTGATTATGGCGCTAATTTTTTTTTCGCATATATATATATATATATATATATATATATATATATATATATATATATATATATATATATTTGATCGGCTAGGCTTCCGCGGTCAGAAATGTGCTGGCTGGAACTTCCGGTTGATCCACGTCTGGAAAGATTTACTTGTCTACGTTTCGGCTCCCATTTCGGAGATCGATCTCCAGTGATGATAGCCAGCTAGTGAGACAACTCAGACCTAGACGCAAGGTCACTCAGTCTTGAAAATGGCTCCGAAATGGGAGCCGAAACGTAGACAAGTAAATCTTTCCAGACGCGGATCAACCGGAAGTTCCAGCCAGCATATATATATATATATATATATATATATATATATATATATATATATATATACATATATATATCTTAATTTGACGCGAGTTCGTGTACGAAACTCAATCATCATCTAGAAGATGGCAAATGAGACTTTGCCGAAACGTTGTGAAAATTATCCTTCAGAGGATCAAAACCACAGAACACGGAATGAAACCCGAAAAAACAACTCATCATATATATATATATATATATATATTTATATATGTATATATATATATATATATATATATATATATATATATATATGTATATATATATATATATATATATATATATATATATATATATTTATATATATATATATATATATATATATATATATATATATATATATATATATATATATATATATATATATATATATATATATATATATATATATATGTGTGTGTGTGTGCTCGGATTGGCTTCCGACATGTTTTTGAGAATATTCCCCTCATATATAAAATGTCCCATAAGAGCAATGCAATTATCGAAAACTTACAGCGGTAATTGCATTGTATCAATTCACCATAACAACACATGTGAAACCGTATCGCTAGACGTCAGTAAACAACACAAATAAATGTCAGAGAGACTTCAAAAATAGAAAAACATTTCGCGTTTAGGTGAGTGCTCCATACAATCTATAGAGGAAAGTATAAATGAACAAAAAATAACATATCCTTGAGAATTTCTTTATCCGTGAAATATTCCAATGAATTACATTCGTGCATAAAAATGACCAGATAATTTTGCATTAAAGCGTGATATCTTACACAAATTGCAATCGGTTATTTTCATAATTTGTAAAAGAGCCCTCGTCCTTCGGACTCGGGTACTTTCGCCAAAATATGAAAATAAACTTGCAATTTTTAGATATCACGTTTTCTTGAAAAATTATCGGTAATCTTTATGCACTCGTGCAATTATAACCGAATATTTCGCAGCTACCTTCACAATTTACAAATTGTAACAATAACCAATTTACTTTTTATTTTGATGGTTCGAAATAATCCAATTTGTTCCCCAGTTGTATTGCATAAGTAGGTACTTTTTCATTGTCATTTTGTCAAATAAACTATCTTTATTTCTTTATTTCACTATAGAAGTAATTGTAAATTCATGTGCACCTTTTGTACAAACAATAATCAAACATAGACTGTCACAAATACAACTTGGAATTAGTCAGGCGATATACACGATCTGATATTCACATATATTGTTTGATAAAATAGGGGGTCGTAGAAAAAATTGGGTTCATTATTTGTGAGAAAATTCTTTTTCGCACTTGTAGGATTGTCGCACCCGGCTTACACCTCTTGCTACGATATCGTGGAAAAAATATCACTTTCCACATAGTCTAAGAGCTACTGACGCACGTTTCATGAAGTGTTTTATGCACCTTGAAATTTTGCTATAATGCATCTCTTGGGTAGATGTGAAGGTGAATATATGTTGGCTAGACCTACCTTGGGACACCAGGTACTGCGCATAGAAGAAAGAAGAAAGTAGCTTAATCGGCGATAAATCGCCCAGTCTGGCAACCCTGGCAGGGTTATCAGCGAGTGACGAGCAGGTAGAAAGTCAGTCCTCGCGTTTCGATTGGTCGGCTGTGATATCGAAGAACGCACAGGGTTGTATTAGGCTGTCACAGTCTACTACTTATGAATAGTATTAATACATATCGTTTGGAGAGCACGTATTATTTCAGACAATATGTTCAGCACAGATACGGACGGGATTGAAAACAATGTTGTATCAAATGAAGAGTGCACGGAAAAAACGATGAATGCCCAATAACCAAGAATATTAAGGAAAGCGTTTTTTAATTGAAATTCTGGTTATCAGCTATTCACTCATTATCTTCAGCTAGTGAGAAAAACAGTCCCTCTTGATATGTTTTCTTATAATCACGTTTATAGCTAGCCATCAGAAATACCTTTCAGAATTCGAAATGCAAAATCTTTCATCGTTTTTGCCGAATATATGAATTTTCAAATTCACGTTTTCTATGTGACTGTTATCGATATTCCCGTTCATTCAGGTACCAGAAGATGCAGCTTATTGACAGGAAAAATATTATGTCTACAAATAAATTTGGTAAAAATGGATTGTTTTCATCCCTCCCATGTGCTCTTAAATTGCTTATAATAATAATAGTCCTCCTCGAAATAGAATAAAGAAAAGGCATTTGAGGCATTCTATAGAAACACCTCTTTTCAGTAGTTCCAAGTCCTGCCCTGACCCACTGAAAGTGTATGCCTTTTGTTATTATTTTTAATTATTGAATTGAAGACGGTGTTTGAATGTCTTATTCTTTATCCGTTGTGGAATTAGCTCAATTTTACATAGAAGATTGTTGGCTTCTTAATAAAACACGACAACTTTGGATTATTTCTTTATGTTAACCCCCTTGAAAGTGTCTGCCTCATTCATTATCCATTGTAAAATTAGCTCAATTTTACATTAATGATTGTTGGCTTCTGAATAAAACACTTCATTGAGTTAAGAAAAAATAACAACTTTGTAATTTTTTTTTTTATGTTAACCCCCTTGAAAAAGTCTGCCTCATTCATTACCCATTCTAAAATAAGCTCAATTTCACATTAAAGATTGTTGGCTTCTGAATAAAACACTTCATTTGGGCCATATTTTTTTGCACCTTTCCTCTATGCGCAGTACCTGGTGTCCCAAGATTGGTCTAGCCAACACACACTCACCTTCACAACTACCCAAGAGATGCATTATAACAAAATTTCAAGGTGCATAAAACACTTCATGAAACGTGCATCAGCAGCTCTCCGACTAACACTATCAATGTAATATACTATTGCTGGAGAATGTGAGATAAATGGTTTGGCTGAAATCTTGACAGAAAGCTGATGAAACTCCAAAGTACTGTAGACAATAGAAGTTTATACGGAAAATGAAAGTTTATGAAGGAAAATACTCATACGAATATGAATGATATAGTATATTGATGAAATGCTCCACTTCTGTTTCTGAAATGAGTGCCATCTTTTGACATGATGCACAAATGATCGAAAAAATCTAAGATTGCAGCTACGATATTCGTAAGAAAAATGTAAGGAATCACATGACTTGGAAACAAACCTTTTCTGCCTTTTGCCTGCCCAACTAACAAAGACCCAAACTCTATATTAGTGTCTGATTGTTCCCAACTGTGTTGGAGACATGCGCAGTGACACTTCCAGCTTTTACAAAATTACGAAAGTCTGAACGCCGCGTGCTCTTGGGCTATTATACATCAAGGTGCCCTTTACAACAACTCATTCCGGCTTCTTCAACACTTATTTCTGAATTATAAACCTTTTTTCATCATGAAACTCGAATAAAACTCCTGAAACGGCCTTGCTTGGCTGTAAATAATGGGAGTAATCGTAACTAGGGGGCGGGGTCTGAGAGGGAAGCTGTCTTGCTTGTGATAACTAAGCATAGTCGAAACTCCGTCCACAACATGGATGAAATGGGCATCAATAGGGGGCTTTTCAATTGAAACACTTTCAGATTACATGTTTCTTTTTTTTTTTTTTCATTATACATATGTGGAAACTATATTCACATGCTCATTTAGCGCACTGAAAGTTGGTTTTTTCCGTGCGCCAATGTCATAAACTGCCTTCTCACATTGCAAAATTAAGTAATATGTTAGAGACAGTTCTCTAGAAATCGCAAATTGTTTGTGAATTTTCTCAGCAACGGGGTGAATGAGCTTATTTTGTGACAATATTTGAATATTTTTAGTGTTTCTCAACAATTTTTGGTTTTCGGACAGTTATAATGAAAAATATCGTTCGTTACACGTCCATAAATACTTTTTCCTCGACTCCTAATGAATTATACTATTTCGAAGATGTTGAAAATCAATCAAAAGATTTTCAACGCACTTCATACAATCAAATATAACTCTTCTTATATTTTTCTCACGGTGATTGTTGCTTGAATCGTCCATTTTATTGATCACATAATGCCAAACGACGGCAATTAGTTTAGAAAGAGAATTTGGATTTTTCATCATTGTTGTAGATCATATTGTTGAAAATTCCACACCTCTACTTTTCAACCAATAGGATGCCTCAATTTTGACTAGTTACCATGGCAACTAAAAAAATTTCCGGAAATATTTTCGCGGCGCCACGATATTTGAGGGGAAATTTTTGACAGTCCAAAAAATAAATATATGATCTATAACTCTTGAATAATGTAGATTTTCTGTGAATAATACAAAAAACATTTCTACCAACTTTAGTGACCTAAAATTGTGAAAGGGTGAAAGATTGAACTAACACCCATCTGAGTTTTAGTATTTGGTGGAACTAAAGTTGGTAATTTTTTTATTTAACGAAATATTATGGTATATATACTACAGGAATTTCTCTGAAATTGTGTCACGTTACTTAACCTTAACCTTTGGTTAACTAAAATTTCCTAAGGGCGATAGACTAGTCAGGTACCCATCTGAATTTTAACATTTGATTCAACTAAAATTGGTATTTTTAGTGGATATACCCATATGATGATAGTAATTATTGAGCCTTCTGAGAGAACCGGTTGAACAACAATGACAAATTGTCAAAATATGTCAAAAACAGCAATACCCTGACCAACTTGACAATCAAAGAAATCAATTTAAAATGTCAGGTTGGATAAATGATTTTGTTTCAAATTATAGTGTGAGATTTTTCTGAACGCGAGCTTAAATCATTCCTGGAAATAATTTAAGCTCTTGTTATTGTTTGTATTACAAATGGTCATTTCGAGGCTAAAACTTCCATTCCTGAAAAAAATTAATATTTCGATCGATACAAACCAACAACATCTTTTCAGGGGTTGACCAGAAGTCTATCCTTCTACAAGTTTATAGAAATATAATAATATATTTTTCTTCAGATTGTGGCAGGTTGATCTCTGCATTTGTAGTTTTTATTTTTTTTATCCATGCAATTTTTTTCTGGTGTTGTTGGGGTTGAACAGCCCCTGCAGAAATGTGGCGTTATCGTTTTTGGCATAATATACAAGGAAAGAAGTATGCTGTTAGTTTTCTAAACTTTTTTTCATAGTCTGTGGTGCCGCTTGAGCACGAATGGAAAACCAAATTTTTTATTTATATTATCTACGCCTACTGCCCCGACGTAATGAACGCTAGGCCGGAATTCACTGAAAACGAAAACCGAGATCAACGCTACCTACATGAGTAACATGAGTTCATAATTTTTAACCGTAATTATTGGATATTCACCACGCATTGATTGATCGCGTTAAGTGATGATCTGACGAACCAAATTCGATCATTGAACAGATTTAACATAACTTTCATCACAGTTTCTCTGGGAAACCAAATTGATTACTTGTTATATAACAAGTTCTGAAAATTCGTCCAATATTTTTAATTAATGAGTTGGGAGATGCCCAATTCAGTTAATTTTTTTTCCAAATACATCACTCGGGTTTATATTCTTCTGTTGCTATGTACATATTTTTCAGTTACCCCATGATCTCGGAAAATGAAACCAATACTTCACTTCTCATTTCCTCTTCAATAAAAATGAAAGAACCGCATGGTTATCCAGAGACATGGAGGATGTAGACGAATCAAAATCTTGATGTCTCTGGAATCTGCCATTATTGTACAGAAAAATCCATTTAGTTCTTGATATTTTTCAGTTCAAATCGAACAGTTTGGGGGAAAATATCTCTTTTTCATTTCACGCCATCATTCTCAGTTAAAATTAATATAGTTTGAATTGAAAGTTTAGGTTATCTATGCATTGGAAAAATGTATTCTAGATAGCGAAAAATATCAAAATTATTGTCGCCTTCTAAAAACACCATATAATTTTCAAGAATTTTTCCCTCTCGATTACTGAATTTCACCAAACTGTGCATCTGTTGTGATTTACTTCCATCAGATATTAGGTGTCAAAACACATTATGTTTTGTATGGTTTCAGTGCGTTGCCATCACATTGAATAATTTATATCCAACACTGTCAGCCTGCTGTTTTAATATATTTCATATATCCATGCCATAAGTAATTATTCCATTATAACAAAGCATCACATTAATAATGAGAGGGAACTGCCTGAATTGCCACAATTGTCGATGATGGCTAATTTTCACCTGAATAGATTCATTCATGGCTCTATCCCAGTAAGCCATGAATGTAATCCTTTCAATCGATGATATCCAGGTGATCACTAAACTTGTTTGGTTTATATTCGAGAAGTTCTATTTGGCCTCGTGGACGCGATATCAAGCAAAGTGATTATTATTCTTCAGAACATTTCAGTTTCATCGAAATATTTTTCATTTCTAATTTGTTTATTTCGTCTCCATTTTTTGTTTTGTCGTTGATATATTATAAAAATGTCCCAAAACTTATCTACAAATACTAAAACTTACTACAAATAAGTGTTATCCGGTAAAAAATAGAAGTTTTCATTATAATCTCTGCAAATTGAGGATTATCAATGGTGGATTGTTTCGTGAATTATACAGTATTAAATTTTCTATTGTGTAACATAAAATATTCTTCCAATTATTACCATTTGGGAATTGTAAAATTGTATATTCTACAAAATTTTCCAGGTACAGATTTATATATTATATTGCTTGCCGGTTTTGGTTTTTGTGAACTTAGACTGAAAGTGGATGGATGCTGAACAAATAATGAATACGTGTAAAGTGATGGAAAAGAGTTGAAGTGTACCGAATGATACAGGAAAGACGACTTTCTATTTGTCACAAGAATTTGAAATAATTAATTCAAACTAATTTGTTTGATAAATATTGATCACAACTTGAAGTCTTGTAGCAGAATGTTTAGAATATTTACTGATTGACAGACGTTTTGGTATTGATAGTGATTCTTCTTTAACGAAATCAATTGTGCAACTCCTAATATCAGGAAATCGGCGAATAATGCTGGCATAGAATTGCTACCTACAGTTTTTAGTTTCAAATTGAATATTCATTTGATATCAAAATTAGCGGTTGGAGAGGAAATTGTATGTTCAACTGGTACACAAAACCAACTAGTACAAATAACTATTTCGAGTTCTCAAACACTGTCAAAAATATCAGAGTTGTGGGAATGGTACGCACATAGTTGGAAGGGATGTTACAAATTCACTTCTGTGAGAACAAAATGAATTAAAAAAACAGAACTAATATATTATATGGCCGTGCCCCAGTAATTCAACTTCTCATTAAATTATATCGAATATAAGAATTCTCAGGGAAAAGAGAATCAAAAATATTGAATTCCATGATACAGCTGGCCCCTCAAAAATAGTATTTCAACAATACGAGCAAGTTACTTGAAGTTTAATCCAAAGTGGCGCAGCCTCTCCGAAAGTAGAATAGAGGAGTCGTAAAGTTCCCCTAATATTGATTGTTTGCTAAAAAAAAAAACGAAACAGTGAATTGATTGAGTACAGATTAACTGAATGATATGGAAAAGACTAAAAAAACGCTAATTATTTCAACCAAAGAGTCCACAGAATTCATGATGAAAGCTCATGGAAACTGTGAAATGCGAGGAAAATGTTCAGAAAGGTAGTTTCCCAAGATTACGGACCTTAGAATTATTCCAAGATGAATAAATACCCTGGTGCGTTGACCGATATGCTTTTGTTTAGCCAATTCCTCTCGACCTGAGAAATCGAAGAGTAAACTTACATTTTTTGATGGTAGATGGTGTTAAGGTGGTTATACAAATGCGATTTTTTAAGGGTACATTTTCATTGAGGCGGCAGCTACGAGTGATTTTTGATACCGGCGGTCTCATTGGATAAACTCTTGCGAGATCTTTCGTTCACCAATAGAATTATCAGTATAGAAGTTCGTCTAATGAAGAGCTTATAATTTTTTTGAAATGTTTGACAGTTCGACTTTAATTTGAATGCATTTGAAAGTTCCTTTGATATTCAAAATCTTGTACCTAGTTCTTGTTTCTTTTCACGTTTTTCTTGATTATATTCTTTTTAAGTGTTTATCTTTGCTGTTCTTACATTTGATTGATTTTATAGTGATAGTCAGATTTATTATGAACCGATTCACAAAGCTCAAAATAAAACGCTCGTGTAACGTGTAGGTATTACTTATTCCTCATATCATCGGCTCGTAATCACATTGAAATTGCATTTTAATAAGACTATGAAGAAAAAAGTACTCACCTATTTTCCGTCCCTCAGAAAGTAGAATGATAAGATATCGATACTTTCCAGTTTCACTCACAACTATTGTTTCGGAAGATTTAAAATCACATCACAATCACTGAGTTTTCGATGTATTTTTCATCGAATTGAAAGCATAAGGAATACCCACTAATCAGTCCAAATGTGATGACTACATAATTTCTAGCTTTTCGCGGGAGAGCAAGAAATTGCATGCAAAACATGAGACCATGAAATAAACATAACCTATAAATCTATAAATAATCGAATGGCCGTGGAACAGACGGATATCATGGCATCACAGAATAATTTAAAATCACGTAAGGTGCGCCTCTGCTGGCAAACTCTCGAAGGCATCTCTTCAGTTGAAATTGATCAAAATCAAGATAGCGAAAAGTTGAGAAAATTTGCTTTCAATCTATTATGCATAAGTCAACACACCAGGGTTTTCATTCATCTTGAATTATTGAAATTCAATGAAAAATTTTAAAGGCATATTGAAGAATAACTAGCAAGCGACAAGCTACAGGCTATTGAATACAATTTAAAAACTGTTGCACATCATTGACGACAACATAAGTACCAATCCATTGATGGAAATGCATCGAAACGTTTATATTGATTTTAAAATTTGGTTCCTGTTATTATTTGGTATTTGTTGCCGCCATTCATTTGAAGTATGTTATTTGACAATTGTCATTCAAAAGTGACAGTTCTGTGTTTAGGTCTTTCTGGTACTTCAAATCAGATGATTTTGATCAAAAATTCTGTATTTCGATGCTTCTATAGAAAGTATCAGTATCATCAGGCTCTTCGTAAAGATGCCAAAAGAGGTAAAGACTATCGCTGCCAAGAGTTAGTGACATCTTCGATCAGTTATTTTGAAAGAGAGCGGTATAATAATGTCCTTAGATGCCTAGGAAACCCTGGTGTATCTAGTGATTCGATATTGTTTAGAATTTCTTGGCGAAAAACAATCGACGATTACAAAAGCTTTCTAATTTTTGTATAGGGGGCGTTATATGAGCATTTTCGAAAATCTGTCAAATGTCGGTTTTGTCAGATTGACGTAACTTTGGGGTTCATTATTTCTTCGCACTCAACAGTGTTTAAAAGTCTATATAAGTAGAATAAGTTTTGAAGTTATTACAAGTACTTTTTTACGATGTGTAGAAGATTTTGTATTTTGTGTGGTCAGTCAAAATCTGGGGATCTAAATATTCTTCTTTATTCAGTACCTAAGGTCAGTACAAAACAAATCACCCCAAAATAATAACATGAATGTAGCGTTGTAGCTAATTTTATTCGTTTCAGCTTGAGCGAACGTCTTATATCGAGGAGGAAACATCTGTATAGCTCTCATCGATGAGATATTGAAAAAAAGTTTTGTTTGAATAAAGAAAATATCGATGTGATACGTATTTTCAACCGTTGCATAACTGATGTGTGTATCCCCGATTCCAAGACAGTCTATCACTTTCAATACACTAGCATGAACTTTGTCGTACATTCTCAGGTGAATGGACAAAGTGAATTTTTTCGGAATCAAGGTCTAGTCTTACAAACTGATATAAAAACACTAAAAACTTGTAGAGGTAGCAGGTGACAGTATTGACAGGTTGTTAACGGTAGGTTTCCACGTTACATGCACGTTTTCTGAAACGCGTTTGATTGGCTGTCAGGGCTGTCAAAATCTCAGTAGGCAAATAATAAACAGTGGTAGAATATTCGGTTGCACATTCCTCTCTACTGAAAATTAAGCTTCATTTGGTATATGACTGATCGCCATCTACAACAGCGATCTGAAGCTTTTGCGATCTCAGAAATCAAGCAATCGGTTTTCGCCAAGTTTATTCCAAAATTATTCAGGTATAAGTAGATACACCAGGGTTTCCTAGGCATCTTATAATGTCCCTTCGCTTCCGTTAACGGCTGTCTGAGAGCTTGATTGAATATAACGAAAATGTCTAGAAGGATGTTGCTGGGACCGATGCGAAATTGTTTAGAATTTAATGGCGACATTTTTCTGTCATCAGTGTTTTTTCAACGTATCGTGGTGTGTTTCTCAATATCATCGCTAGTTGACGCTAATTGGAAGTGCATAGCCAACCGATCGATCGACAAACTATATTCTTTGATTCGAGTAGTCAACAAAATGAGCAAAATCTAATGTCGTACTCATAAAAAACAAAATCGAATGAAAGGAACACAATTATAGGGAATTTGGCCAGTATTCTAAACAAATAATATAGGTTGTTGATCAGTCAGCGTCCAAAAGTAAAAGTATAGCCAGCCGTCAGGTCGGCCGTTTATACATTTCCTAGGAAATTTTGTAACTCTTTTCGTTGCAAACGCCATCTGAACTGATTTGATGTCGAAAAGCCATGATGCTTATTATCATAGTAGGCATGTGTCGCCAAGTATACCCCAAACATGCCCAGGTATAACTCAGTACACCATTCTTCTAGACATCTTAAATTTAACGTAGTAAATCGAGTTTTTTATCTACAGTCATATTTTCTATCGCGTTGAAGCAGATTTGAAATCAAGTATGTATAATGTATAAGTATGCATACTGTCAGTGCGATCACTCGAAAGATTGAATATAAAGCTCACAAGCCACCAGAAGGCTCATGGATACTGCAGTACTGGATAAAGGTGTTATGCGTTAGAATATTCATACTATGTAGGACCGCATTGAGTATTTTCATTTCATAAATGTGGGAAAATCACGATTTTTTCAAATCGTTGGATGTAGCCATTCAAAATATATTATGATTTAAACCTTCGGAAGGACATATTACTCTGATATCCGTGATGAAAAATGACAGAGGGAATAAATTTAGCATAGATGAGCTTCTACATTTTGATGAATGATATGAAATTTTGATTCTTCTTCTTCCATATTCAACACGTCACTTTGATTTATATCTATAATTCCATGATTCAATGACAATCTGGCTATAGTGTACTTCAAAATCTTAATTTTATATAATTCAAATTTATACAGCTATAGCTCAAGAGGTTTTCCTCTAGTATTTCGAAATTTTAATATTTCCAGGATTCAATAATAACTCGAAGTTTCCTGTAGGAAATACTTTGCCAAATACTAAAGAAAGGGTATACACGTGTTCACAATCATTTGATAAATAAGAATATTAAGAATAAAGTTTCGAATACTCGAATACTTTTAAGACGCTTTCACCGTAAACTATCAGTATTCCTTGAGGATTCGCCCCCTTCGTGTGGCGCCACTGCCAATGACGCAACTCGGCACTCAAAAATTCCCGACCCTAATCCTGAATCACACATCTTCAGATGGCTCTCACACCCCGGCCGGTCCTTTGCTACGGAATGCTGAAGTTAGAGTCGTTTTCGCTATCCATATTTCTGGTATTTCGACGAGTCAATATAGTTTTATGGTTTGCAGAGTCGATAGAAAGTTTAGGGTGAGAAAATCGGATGGAATTAGGTGTATGAGCGGTCCTTGGGAACGCCGCTTTTAATGAAATTCGATTTATTTTATTGGCGATATTGCTGCGTTCGTGGAGGATTCGATGAATATTTATCGGGAAGAATTGGAAATTTGATGTTGAATGAAACGGGTTCTGAAAAGGGTTGAACTGGATTTTTTAGGATGAATCAGGTGCCTGGAGAGCCAGCAAAAAAGAAAGGAAGAAAAAAGAAAGAGTTTCCGTGAGAATAGTATCGTTGATCCTTTCTACTTTTTTTTCGGTTCTCAACCTACCAGAATCTGTAAAAATTGGAATCGAAATTGGAATCTATGAGTGTAGAAGGGCAGTTTTCTACATCTCAAAGTGGCTACGTGAATCAAAAAACAGTGTTTTTGCATGGAACATATTCTTTCAGTCAGCAAATTCACGTATAATTCAAATTTTCCTATCAATAAATATGACTGATATTTTATTAGAATACTTATCGTTAACGTTTCGGAAACAAAATCAGCGTTTTCCTTGAACTCGTTCACAAATATTTCCTCATAGGATCGTTTTCGTGAATGTAGTGAAATTGAGATTTGACATTTTTCTGTCAGGAGGGGTATACAGGAGCGATTTTTATCGACTGAGCTCGTTGAAATGCAAATATCCGCAGACAGCATGATAAAGCAGATTTCTTCAACTTTCGTCTCCTACCATTGCTCTCACTTTCCACCATTCGATGTGTTCTGATAATTCAGAACCACCAATCTGTCGGTTCTAGATGTATATCTGGTGATCACTCATTCGCACTTCCAGAAGTCTGTACGTTTCACCGATATACTTTTGACCGCACGAACAATACAATTTTTTGTATTTTCTGTTGTATCAGTTGGTTCAGTATTTGTCAGTATTTAACGAAAAGTTTTTGTTGTTTTGAATTTTGCTCCAATATTATACCTGTTGCCAATCTGTTTCAAGTCTTCAGATAGTTGAGGGGCGTAAGGTATAATGTTTGTTACAGGATGTGTGGTTTTTCCTGGTTGTATGTCTTTATCATGGGGTGTGTTACAAGTTTTACCTTCAGTCAATGAACTCTTTATAAAATTCTCTAGGTGTCTATTTTCCTTCGGTATTGATTTTATGAACTTATCTGTTCATCGATTTTTCTAATGAATCCCATACTATTTTTGTTGTATCAAAAAGACATTTCACTTTACTTCTTTGTCACTTGTATGGTGCTTTGTGTTATGGCGAAGATGTCTGTTGGTACAGCTTATCCAATTCATCTTGGCACAAACTCAGATACTTTATCGGTTGCACACTGGTAATGTAGACCACAATGAAAGAAAAAACACTTCCTAGGAATGAATTTCAACACAGTGAACACATATATTAGGTGTTTTTTATCTTAGTATACTTCACAGAAATTACTGGGCATATATGTTACTAGTTCTGTGCCAAGATGGATTGGATAAGCTGTATGTGTTTTCTATCGATATACACTTGTGTCTACATGAAGTGTTGATTTCTTTATCATTACATCTCATCCATCTACAGGTCACCGTTCATTCCAATTACCATTGTGGAAGTCATTGTTGGTTCTTGTTATTTATAATGTGAAAGAATGTCAAGTTCATTTCGACCATGAATCCGTATGACGAAAACATCGTCAACATATCTTCATCATACTTTTGGTCCATTTGAATAAGTTTCTATGAAAGAATCCTCAAACTACTCCATATGAATATTATACAGAACTGGAGGAAGAGGGGAACCATTGCCATCCCAAATTCGTGTAAATGAAAGTCATTTTTTTAGTGGAAATATGTTTTTTTTGTACATGGTTGTAGGATATCCATTATAGCATCTACATTCAACTTTTTTCATTCGATCAGAATTCCATCTTTCTAAAATTTGGACTTTTAAAAATGCACTCAATGCTACCAAGGTGAACGCCTACATTATCACATCTGATATGTTATTCCATTCATTCTTTATTTTTATGATTTCGATAAATTCACCATACTACTTTTCTTGATTCCTTCAGTACCATTTTTCACAATGATGCCACCGCATATTTGTGGTTTGCAGCAAAACTTCGACATAGAAACAACCAATTCCCTACAACTCATTGCACCAAAAAAAGATTCACGCAACATGAAAAATCTGCATGAATACATACAAATTTCTCCAGCTTCAGATACAAATTGCAGCCATCCTAAGACATCTGTGAAACGTTGAACCAGCTGTCAACTGTCGAAACCGCTAGGGAGTCACTCTGGCATTTTATACCAAAATAAATTTTGTAATGATGCCATTTTCCAGCATGAATATATCAAACCCCATCAACTCTCACAGACGTCGAAACGAAAATGAGGCAAACAGTTGAGCTCACTTCGAAGATGATCTATTATTCAGAACACACTGCTTGCAGTTAACTGAGCCTCTTAATTAAACATTTATTCATTATTCAGAAGTCACCGCTTGCACTTGATAGAGCCATTCTGTTTGTCATCTCAGCAAAACAGTTAGTTGAGGTTCCTACTGACTTACCCAATTTATGCTCATTGTACTTCCTAAGAGAATCTTTATCATTATGATTATTCGTTCTGTACATCAATCGCGCTGTTTCAAACAACTACAATTTATCATATAATTGAAAATTATGAGGGTTCGACAGACAAGTTTTTTTTGTGTCATTTTTTCTCCACGGAGAGTCAGCCAGAGATTTATTCCGGGAAGGAAGCGGTGTTTTGACCCGTCTTAGGTGTCATCAGCAGCACTCACCAGGATTGCAATGCAATCCAAAGCGTTCTTCCTTATGGAACAAAAGTTCCAAATTGATTGCAGATGGTGTTAATCATGAAGGCAAAGCGCCATCTACTGGAAGACCAAAGCCTCAAGCTCCGATACACCCCATAAACATTG